>JAQQSK010012451.1:0-11869 GCA_028658325.1 Potorous gilbertii | reverse complement strand
GTGTTATAGCTAGAATTTCTATTAGAATATTAAACAGTAATAATGTTACTAGACACCCTGGCTTCTCCCAAGATCATATTAAAAGGCTTCTAAATTGTTGCCGTTGCAGACATGCAGTTTGTCTCGATTTTAGATAGATACTACGACTTATTATTTTAAGGAAAACTCTCATTATTCTTATTTCTTTTGTTTCTAATAGCAATGGGGATTGTATTTTGCCAAAAGCTTTTTCTGCATCTATTGAAGCGGTTATAGGAGTCTGCTGTTTTTGTTAATATGGTCAATTATGTTTACAGTTTTTCTAATTAATGTTAAACCAGCCCTGCATTCCTGGTATAAATCCAGTCTGCTCATAATGTATAATATTTGTGATATGTTATTGTTATCTCTTGGATAGTATTTTTTTTTTATTTTTGCATCAACATTTATTAGGGAAATTGGTCTAGTTTTCTTTCTTTGTTTTGACTTTCCAAGGTTTATACATCAACACAATACTTGCATCAGACAAAGAATGTGATAGGATCTTTTACCTGTTTAAGGTAACTAATTTTTATTTTATTTTCTAAGTATATGTACATAAAATTGCTTAACATTCATTTTTAAATTTTCCATTTCAAATTCTTTCCTTCCCTCTCACATTTCTCCCCTCCTTGAAAAGGGAAATAATTTGATGTAGATTACACACGTTTAGTCAGGAACACTATTTTCATATTAGCCATGTAGCAAAAGAAAACACAAACCAATAATAATAGCAAAGTTTTTTAAAGTAAGCTTCAGTATACATTCAGAGTCTACCAATTCTTTCTCTGGAGATGGGTAGTACTTTTCATTATCAGTCCTTGGTCTTGGATCATTGCAGTTTTCACTGTTAATCATTGTACAGTGCATGTTCTCCTGGTTCTGCTCATTTCACTTCACTTCAGGTCATGTAAGTCTTCCCAAGGTTTTTTTGAAAGCATTCTGCTCAACATTCCTTATAGCACAAAAGTGTTTCATAACAATCATATACCCCAACTTATTTTTGCCACTTCCCAATTGATGTTCACCACAAAAAGAGCTGCTATAACTACTTTTGTTCATATAGGCCCTTTTCCCTTTTTTCTTTGATCTCTTTGGGACACAGACTTAATAATGGTATTTCTAGGTCAAAGGTTATGCATGGTTTTTATAGATCTTTGAGCATAATTCCAAATTTCTCTCCAGAATGGCTCGATCAGTTAAAAATTCCACTAATACTGCACTGGGGTCCTTATTTTCCCCTCATCCCCTCCAGTACTTGTCATTCTTCTTTTCTGTCATATTAGCCAGTCTGATAGGTATGATGTAGTACCTTGGAGCTATTTTAATTTGCATTTCTCTAATCAATATTGATTTTTATATGAGTATAGTTTTGATAGTTTATATTTCTTCTAAAATGCCTACTCTTATCCTTTGACCATTTATCAACTTATCAAACTTTGATTTTTTGTAAATTTCACTTTGTTCTTTGTATATTTGAGAAATGAAACCTAATTCATAAAAAATTGCTGTTAAATTTTTTCCTAGTTTCTTGCTTTCCTTCTAATTTTGGCTGCATTGATTTTGTTTATGCAAGCCCTTTTTCATTTGTTGTAATAAAAGTTATCCACTTTACATCCCATGATCCCTTTATTTCGTATTTGGTCGCAAATTCTTCCCTTATCCATTGATCTGTTAGGTAAAAATTTCCAGGCTCTCCTCATTTGTTTATGATATTACCTTTTATGTCTCAATTATGTACCCATTTTGACCTTATTTTTGGTAGACAATGTGAGATGTGTTCTATACCTAGTTTCTGCCAAACTACTTTCAAATATTACCAGTAATTTTTGTCAAATAGTGATTTCTTTTCTCAAAATCTTGGATCTTTGGATTTGTCAAACACTAGATTAGTCTAGTCACTTCCTACTGCTTGCGTGTACCTCATCTGTTCCACAATCCACCACTCCATCTCAGCCAGTACCAGGTTATTTTGATGATTACTGCTTTGTAATACATTCTGATACCTGATACTGCTAAGTGACCTTCCTTCTTTTTGTTTTATTGATCCCCTTGATATTCTCGACCTCTTGTTCTTCCAGATGAATTTTAAGTTTAGCTTTATAAAATTTATAGTAATTTATATAAATTTATATTCAATACTATGAAGTTACAGTAAATTTGATTGGTATGGCACCGAATAAGTAAATTAATTTAGGCAGAATTGTCATGTTTATTAAATTGGCTTAGCCAATCGATTTTAGGTCTGATTTTGTGTGAAAATGTTTTGTAATTATGTCCATATAGTTCCTAGGTTTCTCTTGACATGTAGACTTTTAAGTATTTTAATATTGTCTGAAGTTATTTTAAATGAAATTTCTCTAGCTCTTCTTGCTGGCTAGTGTTGATAACATATAGAGATCCTGATGATTTAGATGGATTTATTTTATGACCTACAACTTTGCTAAAGTTCTTCATTATTTCAACTAGTTTTTTTAGTCTGTTCTCTAAGCATACCATCATATCATCTGCAAAACAGGGTGTATTCTTTCCTCATTGCCTATTGTCATTGCTTCAATTTCTTTTTCTTCTCTTATTGCTAGGGGTAACATTTCTAGTACAATATTGAATGATAGTGGCAATAACGGGCACCATAGCTTCACCCCTGATCTTACTGGGAAGGCTTCTGGCTTATCCCCATAACAGATAATGCTTGTTGAGATACTACTTATCATTTTAAGGAAAGCTCCATTAACTCCAATGCTTTTTTGGGATTTTAATAGGAATGCTTGTTGTATATCATCAAAAAGTTTTTCTGCGTCTATTGAGATAATCATATGATTTTGCTGGTTTTTTTATTGATATGGTTAATTATGCTGATAATTTTCCTAATATTGAACTGGACCTGCCTTCCTGGTATAAATCTCATTTGATCATAGTGGATGATTTTGTGATATATTCATGCATCTCTTTGCTAGTAGTTTGTTTAAAATTTATATCAATATTCATTAGGTAAATAAATCTATTGGTTTTCTTTCTCTGTTTTTGCTCTTCTTGGTTTGGTGTCAGTATCATAGTTGTGTCATAAAAAGAAGTTTTGTAGGGCTTCTTCTTTGAGTATTTTCCCAATAGTTTACATAGTACTGGAATTAATTGTTCTTTAAATGTTTCATAGAATTCATTTGTGAATTCGTCTGGTCCTGACTGAGGATTTTTTTCTTTAGGGGGCTCATTTATATTGTTCAATTTCTTTTTCCAAGATAGGGTTATTTAAGTATTCTAGTTCCTCTTCTGTTAATCTGGGTAATTTATGTTTTTGTCAATATTCATCCATTTCACTTAGATTATCAGATATATTAGTACATGATTGAGCAAAACAGCTCCTAAAAATGTCTTTTTATTTTCAGTAGTAGTGAATTCATTTTTTTTCCTTTTTGACAATGGTTTTATGATGATTAAAAAGTTTGAGACACATAGCTTCTCAGTAATTTAATCATTTTATTAATAAGGCCAGCAGGGCATTAATAGAAGGATGGTCATTTGGGCAGCTCCCTTAAACCAAAGACGTCTTAATGGGAGGTTCACAATTTATATACCCTGTAAAAAGGAGGCGTTCCTGAGCAATAATGACTTCTGATTGGTTAATCAAATGGGTGGTGGGTCATCTTGGGGTAGGTTACTTAGGTCACTCAAATCTTGGTCAAGCTTCATCATCAATTTCCACATCACCTGTCTTGATAATCAGGAAAATCAACCTTTCCACATCTTATCATGCTGTTCATGCTGGGCTCTAATCACTTCTAGTGAGGTATGGCTGGTTGAGTTTCTGTCATTTTAGTCCTTCTGCTGATTTTGTAGTTCAGTCTAGGAGTCCCAAAGTTTTCAGTGTTCCCAAAGTGATGTGATCCAAGAGAAGTGTATTTATTGCCCTCCTTTGTGATGTCTGAAAGTTCATGACTCAGGTTTGAATCCATCACCTCTTCCATCTCTGAGAGTTTCCACAGATTGCTGGGGTCTAGTGGACAACTGGGAGACCATGCAGGCTCAGAATGATGGAATTTTCAGCTTCCCTTTGGTCTGAGACTCTTTCCTGGCTGTTTCATTACAGATGTATGTACTGAGCTAAAGGCTAGAACTGGGTCATTGCTCTGCTCTTGGGATTTGAGCCACACAGCTATGTTTTCAGAACTTGTTCTGGGTTCAGTTCATAGCTATAGTCTGTGCTTGCAACCGCTCCTCTTCATCTATACCTGTGACCAGAATGAACAGTGAGCACTCAAGCTGTCAGAAGGTGCCCCTTCCTGCATCCAGCACTAGCTCTGGGATCCCAGGGGTCTTCTTCTGCCCAGTGCTTTCTGCCCTAGTGCTCTGTCTCAAGTCTCTTTCAGCCTCTGGTAGTGGAATGCTTGCTTCATGCCTTGGACACCTTCCTGGCCAGACCCTGTCTTCAGTGTCCAGAGACCTCTGTGTCTTCCTTAGCCACTTTGGGCTGGAAAAATGGTTCACAATGGCTTTTACTCAGCTTTCCCAAACAATTTCTTCAGGTACATTTTCTAGATCACTGTGAAGAAGGGATCATGGGGAACTTGGTTTGATTGCTTCCTCTTGCTCCCCAGACTGACTCAGCCCCCTGTGGGGTTTATTTCAATGTGATACACTCTGCCTCACCTTCATTCCCAAGGAATGAGTTTTGTTCTGGTTCTGGCTGCCCAGAATTGGCCAGGTGTTTAATATCTTCTTTATGATTGTTGGATTGAAATCTCTCTTTTTCCTCTAAAAGAAAAGGGTCCAATTTGAGCAGAGCACATCAGGAATTATTAAAATGAGCTTTTTTGAAAACAGCACCAGAAGTTGCCTCTCCAATCGAATCAATTAGGCAGCTACTCATTCTTCTATGTTGCTATTTCCACCCAGGTAGAACCCAGGCAGAACCCAGGCAGGTACATGAGCATCTGCTCCTTCCCCAAAGGAGGGTTATCACTCAGGTCTTAAACCTGAGTTTGAGTTCAAACCGTACAACAGTTTTCTTTGCAAATCAAAGGACACAGAAAGGATTTACTTACAGGTCTAATGAGAGTCCTAACCTCCCACCTACACACATGATGTGAGGGACTGCACTTCCGCCTCTGCCCCCCAGTTCTGTCCATCCACCATGACTCACAATGCCTACAACCCCTAGGTAGGGCTTCAGCAGGAGGGGAGAGGCTAAGCTCTCACAGCTCTCTTATAAGAGTCATTGGTTCAAGCTCTGTGTTGTCCTCATCTTTCTGTAGCTCCCCTCAATTCCCAGAAGTTGGTAGAAGCTTGTCTAAGCCCTACCTCTGCCCAAGTTCCTGGCCCCATCAAAGCTCCCTCCACTTCATGAAGCCATCTTTTATTGCTGGTTTTCACAGTTTTGCCACTTGCCAGCAGATGGCACTCAGCATCTTCTTTCCATGGAACCAGCTCTGGCATGTGGCCCATGCTTAGAGATGATCCTGGAGTCTTGGTCTGATCAAGATGGCTACGATAAAAAACACACATCTTGTGACAGAAAAGCTTCGTTTCTGTGAAATGTCTTCTGGTGTATCCGGGTTTTACAGTTCCTGCCTCCCCGAACGTGTCTCTTAGCACGTAGAGGGGATTTTCTCTTTCTGAATTATTCAAACAAGGCCGCCTTCACCCTAGGACAGGGGCTGTGATGGATCAGTCTGCTTTGCTTTCTCTCCCCTGCAGCATCTGAGCAGTATTTCTCCTACTTGAGCTAGGAACTACCACAGAGACCTGGGGTTCATGGGGGCATTCTGCCTCTCCCCTTTTGTAATCTGATTGTCCATCATTTTCTGGGGTAGGTGGACTGTATTATTCCATTTACTTCAGGGCTGCCTTAAAAAAGAGCTCTGTTAGGGAGAAAAGGAGATCAAGGCAGCATGGGTTCCTCTGGTGAAGAAGAAGGGCCCATCTTGAGGAAGCAAGATATTTTGTGGTCCCCAATACACAGCAAAGCCTGCTATGGAGTAAGGCAGCATATCACAGGGGGCAAGTCTTCATGAAGTACCATACAGCAACACGAGTTGGCCTTGATAATGTCTCCAGTTCAATCAATCGATTAACATTTGTTAAGAACCTACTATGTACCGGGCACCAGGTTAAGCTCTGGTTGAGTCATAGTGTTAGATGAAGGACAAACGGTTTCAATAAGAAAACCTTGTTTCAATTATATTACAAACCTGTGTAGGCCAATAGGCCACAGCCCTGAGTCTAGGTGAGGAACACCA
Organism: Potorous gilbertii; assembly: GCA_028658325.1. Classification (NCBI taxonomy): domain Eukaryota; kingdom Metazoa; phylum Chordata; class Mammalia; order Diprotodontia; family Potoroidae; genus Potorous; species Potorous gilbertii. The sequence goes on along the minus strand of JAQQSK010012451.1, from coordinate 5,615 downwards.
GGCCCCACGGGGATGATGGAGGGTGAAATAACAAACAGCTGGTTGATTCCATTGGACCTCCTAGAGAAAGCCCTTCTGGACTCCTCTGCTCTTAGTTCTCTCTTCTTTCTCAGCTTAGATTGTATCTGCACATCTGTCTAAATGTTGGTCCGCAGTTGGAAAAGCATGACCTCAGAGGCATCTTACTCCAAGATCTTACTTTTACAGATGAGGAAACTAAGGCCCAAGGAAGTTAAATAATTGGTCAAAGATCATACAGGTCAGGGTTAGCAGCCATCTCTCTGTTGGAGAATGGAAGCACTTGGAAGACAGGCACTGTTTCCATTTTGTCTGTACTTCCAGGATCTAGCACAGTACCTTGTTGAGAGCAGGCATCTAAATAAATCTTTATTTAATTAAATTTATTTGGGCACAAGATGCTCACATTTTTTGACCAAAGCAATTTTTTAAGACCATTTGCTAAATCCCAGAGAAATTGTGACTTAGATAAATCATCCCTCTAACAAAACTGTAGACCCATAAAATATTGATATAAGAAATTCCCATGACCGTATGCCAGGCCTGTCCATATTTCTAAGTAACTTACCCATGTGTACCCAGGACTTGAACTTTGAGTCCTGTTCACATAATTGGGAAAATATCCACTGAAAATGAGAACAGTGGACAAGGAGTGATTTTGGGAAGACACAGACAGGAATTCCAAGTCACTGAATCACATACAATGGAGTAGGTAAGGGAGAGATGGACATGGAATGACTTACGTGAGAATCCAATGCCAAGAACTTACAAAATCTTCAAAAACTTTCAAACCAATGGTTCTTTGACTAAGGACCATATTGATACCCCTGAATTAAAAGAAGAGAGAACATTTTTCAAAAATGTTTTTCTGATTTGCCCTACAAAGAAATTCTGCTAATACATTAAATATATGTCACGAACTACTTTTTCAATGCTTGTTTTGAAAGACCTTCTCTTGGTGATGTTTGTTGCTAGCATAGAAGTACATGCTTGGTAACCCTTCAGGCTCAGAAGCATCTTAGATTAAAGTGTCTCTCCTAAGATGGTCAGGCAAACGCAATTTTAATAGGGCACACCATGTTCTGGGAGACAGAAACCCCACAAAAAAGGAATTCAGGGGAAATGCACTTGAAACTCACTGAATGCATGTGGTCAAAAGTCAATACCAACCCTAATTCATCCTTAGTCCCGCCCATTTGGGGGTGACTGCTATAGTAATACCTGGACACCAATACAAATGCGATGAATGAGAAAGCTGAGTTCTGACAATATGTGTGTGCAATCCCAGTCCTCAGGCCTACTGGCTTGGGACACTTTACTTATTGGTGGAGATCAATGTCCTACCCTAAGGAGAATATCCTACATCAAGGGACTTTGGAGCTAGTGTCAATTTTCCCGTTTAATTCAACCCTGAAGTATATGCCTGAATTCCTTCTCTAATGGTGTTTTTATTAACATTTTAAGTACAGAGATGCTGGAAGCTTTGAATACTATGTGCCTGGTGCTCACACCAGAACTTCCAGATATATGTGAGTTTATTTTTTTCCTAACCAGTTTTCACAAAACTGTAAGAGGCTTTACTGTTTTCCCAGGACCAAAGTTTAGATCTGGGTGGGGGTAGGTGGGGGAACCTTAAACCCAAAGTGATCATTTTGCGGATCAGCAAAGTAAGGTACAAAGACATCCAAGGCCACTCAGAGAGTAAATGGCTGGGCTTTTGGTTCCAAATTCCAGCACTTTCCACTTTGCCATGATTTATCTCTTCTAACAATCCCTACCAACTTTCAAGGAGACAAACAGAAATGTCTTCAAAAGTATTTGAAAAACCTTTGAATTCCACATTTGAGTTCAGCAATCCTGGGCTGTGAAACCAGACACCCTGGCCATGTGTATGTATGCAAGATGGCACACTCAATGACAGGTGGCACAGTTCCAGGCATAGCCAGGACATTGAAGAAGCACAAAGCTACATAGAGACATCACTTTCATGGGCATCCCAGCTCTTGCTTTCTGCATCTCTCTGTCTCTCTGTCCAGATCTTTCTCTTTCTCTCCCCACATTTTGAATTAGTTGCTGTGGTCTCTAAAAATAATTCGGGCTTGGAGATCATAAGTCTGCTCATGAGATTCTTTTTGGAGAGTAGTCTCCTGGACGGAATAGAGGACCAGCCTTGGAGTCAGGCTCATCGAGATTCTAATCTCACCTCTGACACATACTGACTATGTACCCAGACAGAAGTCAATAACCTTCTCATTGCCCAAAGACTAGAAAGCACAGAAGAGTTGCCTATCTCCATCAGTGGAAGATGTCTCCACATCAGCATTGTCAACACCAACGAGACCATAGGACTTGACCAGAAACAAAACCTTAGGAACCTTTCCACAGATTCTGCCTATTATCATTCACACTTCTTCTATATGAGTAATTTCTCAATTTCACAAACATTTGGGTAATTTTCATTACTCCTGGATCACCTTTCTTTCTCTGTCTTTACATAGAGATTTGGTAAGCTTGTAGCCATTACTCACGTCTGTTGACACTGAATTTATAGAAAAAAATGACAAATTTTCTTATCTCCTCCCACCCTTATCTTCCAAGAAGCCCCAACCATAATCTGGGTCTCTGATTGAAGGGTCCCATCCAAACAGAAACTGAGGAGATAAATGAACATACTTAGCACCTTTCTGGAGATCAGTGATATTTCTTAAAGTTCCAGTTCCATCAAAGAACGTTGTCTTGTTTTTTAGGGTCAAAATGCCACTGATAGCAGCAAAGTCAGGGAAACATCTCTTGAGAACTGTTAAAAATAAATGAAAATTATGCTAGTTACTTCTCTGCCCACCCCCCCACACAAATAACCCTCATGATGCATCCCCCATCTGAAACCTTCTAATATTTATCATCGAATTCTTGCCAGATGGTGTAGAAATTACCCAGTGCTGACAGTTAATGGCTCTTCTTTGATGATAGGAAGATTGCCTGATGGTCCTAAAGCTGGAAGAGAAAGGCAACCTGCTAGCTGCTGGGGAGTTTGCAAAGAGATTGTCCAGTGGCTCATCTTGAACACAAAGCATGACACAGGACAAAAAATGGAAATAATATCTATTGCCCATCATAAAAATACTTTCATAACTATGTCAGGTTGGATTTTATGAAGAAATGTATTTTTCTCTTAGGGAAAAAATTAAATGTTCATTCAATCAATTCTTGAAAATAAAAGCTTCATAATGAAGTTCACATTTGGACAACTAAAGCAATTGGGATGGTCTTTTTGATGTTTTAATAATTTGTCTGTCCCCCAGCTCTCTTTCCTTTTTAAGTGTTTTGACTAGAAATACTGAAGCCACAAGAAGAGACATAAGTGATGCCAAGAAGAGTTTTATCAGAATCTGATCTTGTCAATGCTAGTTCTAATTGAACAGTTCCCTTGGAAGAAGGAGATGACTTCAGACAGCACTTCCAGCTCAGAGCCATGCTTGTGTGACCTTTGGACTCCTAACAAATAGAATAGAATCACTGCCTCCCTTTCCTTTTCTACAAGAAGGTGAGACAGATCAGAAATGGATGCATTGATCTTCATAGGTCTGTGATGAGAAGTGCCATAAATTAGAAGGCAATCAAATGAGGATTAAATCAGGCTTTTACAAAAACTGATCAATAGTAATAAAGAGAAATTCAGAGGTCTTTATAATGTCCTTCCTGACCAATCCACCCTCCAGAGATCATACTGCAAAGGATCTGTGAACTGATTCATGTGGGTACTCCTGCTAGACATTCTGATTTCAGCTCCCCCATGTCTACCCAGTTCATAGGACTCATCCACAGGGGCTCACTTAACATGGATGGTTTTTCCAATGATGCACTTGATTTGGGTTTGGATTCTTATTCTGGTACTGTGACCTGAGCAAGTGACTAAACCCTTCTGCACCTACTTACCTTATCTATAAATTGAATGCATTGAATTCTGGTTTTTTAAAAGTGGATTTGGAAGATCATTTGTTCAGATAGGTATGTACCAAGTGACACCAAACACACTACATCATTTTTTTTTCATTTTTAAACATGTTACGATTGCGTAGAGACAGAGACTATGTCTAAATCACAAAGTCTGAATTTAAGAAAAAATACAAATCACTCACAAGCTTTGCTGGGAAAAATCATTAATGGGCAAACTTCCTTCTGAAAAACTTCTGGTGTAGGCTGAAAGCAGGAGAAGAAATGTGCAGTATTTAGTGGACAGCGTGCATGATATTTTATCCGTAACGTGGAAACAAAATGCTTTTTCCAAATAAAATTTTAAAATCTGTTCCTATTTAAAAAATAAACATCACAATGGACTAATTATCTACGTTACTTTCTTTAATAATACATACAAACTGGAGGGATGCCCCTCAGTTGAGGAATGACTGAACAAGTTGTGGGATACGATCATGATGGAATATTACTGTGCTATAAGAAATGATGAATTCATTGATCATAATGAAGAATGAAATGAGCAGACAGTTTGTAGACAGTAATTGCAACACTGTTTTAAGAGTAACTGTGAGTGATTGAATCATTCTGACTGTTAGAAATATCCAAATGAACTATAACAGATCTATAAGGGCAATATGTGCATCCACAGAAAAAACTTACACATACATATACACATTTATATGTGTGCATGCATACAATGTATATGTATATACACATACATATAATATGCACTTAAGTACATACATGCAATACACATATAGGTATATATACACATATATACATACATGTACATACACACATGTATCTAACAGTAGCCATCTCTGGCATTGGAGAGGAGGGAGGAAAGAAAAGAAAGTCACATGATAACTTTGTTATATAATTAAAAGGAAAAGCAAGTTGTACATTAATAGATTTGCAGTTTCATGTTCTGGAAATGCTCATTTTATTATTTATTCATCCATTTATTTATTTTTAGGAGGCAAGTAGGGTTAAATGACTTACCCAGGGTCACATAAGTAAGTGACTGAGGTTGGATTTAAACTCAGGTCCTCCTGAAACCAGGGTTAGTGTTCTATCTACTACACCACCTAGTTGCCCTGGGAATACTTGTTTTTACCTCTTAAACTCATAATAAAAAAATACATGCAAATTATCTATTAAAATGCTCATATTGGAAACTGAGAGTATGCCCATCCACTGAGGAAAGGTTAAACAAGTTGTGGTAATGTGATTGTGATGAAATATTATTGTGTTGGAAGAAATGATAAAGGGAATTGTTTTAGAAAATCCTGGAAAGACTTACATGAATTGTTGCAAAGTGAAGGGGGCAGAACCACAGGAATATTTTATATAATACAACAGTATCATAAAGACAAACAATCTTTGAAAGACTTGAGGACTCTGATTAGCACAACGACCAACCACTATAACCCCTCCATTGCTTCATGAAAAGGAGGAAATTCATTTCCACATGTCTTTTCCCGACAAGACTAATAAAGCACTAGCTCCATTTCCATGTTCTGTTTATCTAGACTATTGTAGTCAGTTTGTACACAGTCCTCTTGTTCTCCTTCACTCTTCATCAGTTTGTCTTTCCGTTCCTTGTAGTACACTAATATTCT
>JAQQSK010012450.1:0-11869 GCA_028658325.1 Potorous gilbertii | reverse complement strand
ATCTGAAGCACCAATAAGAAAACTACCTGGTGCACTCTTGCCAAACGCATATTGTGGTCTAGCTCAGCAGATGGGGGTGGGGGGGTAAGCCAAAGCTTGACTCCTCTGCTTCCACTGCTGTGCTTATTTCTAAGGATATGATTTATGCGTGCAGCAGCAAAGTAAACAATGGCATGTAGTCAGTAGACCTGAGTTTTCCTTAGGTCCTCAGTTTTCTACTATGTAAAATGGAAGGAGGGGGATTAAGTCCTGTCCAGTTCTACATCCTAAGCTCCTAAGTATTTGGAGTTGCTTTACTACATTTGAAGGATGCAGTAAGGAGTATATCATATAGAAGGTATAAAAACTAGGTATGTTGTGTTATTATGTTTTCTGACAAGCCCTTAGGAACAACTCTCACCATTTTCTACCTCAAGTCAAGTATTGACAGAGGCTGATCCAGACTCTCCAAGTTCTACTATCTTCCAAGGTATACATCATATGCTTTGCTCAAATGGTGCTACTCCCCCAAGACTAGTCTCTGTTTTAGTTACATGATATCAGCAAGGCAAGTGATTTAATCTGGCCACTTGGCAGGCTCTCCTATGTTCAGGATGGCAGTGAAACAGTACAATAGCTGTTAACAGTCAGACAGGAAAGAGACTGGGAGGTAGCATATGCAGCAAGGGTGTTCTGGATGCCAAATGGCACTGATGAGATCACATCTCCATTTTGGAACTATTGCTTTACTGGGGCCACACTCCCTAAAAACAATTCCTATTCCAGGAGGAGCATCTTAGGGAGTGAGACTTTATGTTAGGAATATGGTATCTTTCTTGGACCTCAAAGTGAGTGGCTCTACCCAAAAACAGTGACAAGCAAGGTCCAAAGGAAAGTTTTGGGAGAAATAGGTCTGCAGGGTACTTTAAGTCTGTATTGGAGAAGAGGTTCGAGTCACATTCATGGTTTTCAAATGCCCCTCTTCACAAGACTACATAGAAAACCTTCATTTACAAATTTCAATGAACGTTTTTTTTCAGGGAAAAGATGAAAGAGAACACTGATCCTTACTGATTCAGGCTCCTTCCTTTAATGAAGAAGTGTGCCTTCAGATGGGAGAAGTATGCTTTGCCAATATCCTCAGCTTTCATGCACTTACCATTTCCTTAACTGCCCTATTGAAAGTTTTCAGGCTTTCTAGATATTGGTCCAGAACTGCTTCCTTCTATTCCTGCTCTTAGCACTGACCATTTTTTCAATTGCATACCTTCCCTCTGAGATTATCTGTAATTTGCCCTGTATATAACTTGTTTCTGCCTAGTTATTTGCATGTTATCTCCTCCATTAGACTGAGCTCCTTAAGAGGAGGGACTATATTTTGTCTTTCTTTGTATCTCCAGCACTAAGCACAGTGCCTGATACATTAGGAAATGGGAATGATTTACTAAATAGTCCTGGAATGTGTCTTAGTTATTTACTTGATTTCATTAGCTTCTTTACTCATAGGTCTCATCTTTCTAAGTCTTTCTGTAATTCTTTGGAGTCTAGGTCTCTTACTTATCTGTTTATTTTAGAGGAGAAGACCTTAAATTGAGTACATCACCACAAACAGCTCCTAATGCTGCTAACCACAACAGAATGATGATTTCTGTATTGAACTCCAACTGCAGAGTCCAATACTGGCTTTTGTTGATAATACCTGGTGGTGCAGTTAATTTATCACCATTTTGCCTAATTCATCCATTACTGTGAGGTTAAGGACAGTTCATATTCAAAGTTATTTTCTCTGACTATCATTTGCAAAATCAGGATGAAAACTTCTTGAGCACAGGGACTGCCTCATTTTGACCTCTCTCTCTCTCTCTCTCTCTCTCTCTCTCTCTCTCTCTCTCTCTCTCTCTCTCTCTCTCCTATTTCTAGGATAATATTGCCTTCTACTTGACAAGCTTCTGGGTCTTTCTGGAATACCTACCTACTTACCCTGCAGAGTGGTTGAAGATCAAAGGAAATAACATGTGAAGGTGCTTTGCAAAATGTAAAAGGCCCAGTGCCCCTAAGCTTTCTGATTCTGAGGTAGGAACTAGGTGAGAGGGACTGGCTGTAAGAGACTCAGAGACTCCAGAGCCAAAAGGAACCTTACAGATGACTGATGTGATTAGACCTATGTATATTTCTTACATTTCAAGTATACATGAGTTCCTGAGTCCTTTCCCTGAATGGGGCTCTTCTACACTCTCTTTGTCTCCTGGCTATGGTCAGCCTGTTACAAACTAAAAGCATATGTGAGAAAAAGGTCAGGCACATTTAGGTGAACTTCATGTAAAGAGCCTTTGCAACACACAACTGCATTTACATTCTTTCCAAAATTCAGGATAAAACACTTTGCCTTGTTGGGGCCCCAGCTGGAGGCCTGTGTTCAGTTCTAGCCAGCACATTTTAAGTAAGTATTTGATAAACTGAAAAGCATCCAGAAGAGGATGACTAGGAGACTGACAGGTCTTGAGGTCATGCTATATGAGGACCGTTTGAAGGAAGTGGGTTCTGTTTAACTTAGACAGAAAAAGACTTTGGGGAGTCAGGGAACCATGAGAACTGTCTTCAGGTATTTTAAGGACCAGTATGTGAAAGGGGAATTTGATTTATTTTGTTTAGTCTCAGAGGGCAGGGCTAGAAACAGCTGGATGAAAATGCATAAAGGAAAATGTGGGCTGAATGTAAGAGACCACTTTGTAAGAGCTGGAGCTGTCCAAAATTGGAAAGCTTTGGGAGCTACGAGGTTCCTCCCTTATTGACCATGTTGTAGAGAGGATTCCTGTTCAGGGATGGGCTGGACACTAGGGCCTACGAGGTCCCTGCCAACTCTGATTCTGATGACCAACTACAATGCCCATGTTCAAAGTTATATCAAGAATGGTAATCAAAACATGACAGGAACAGTTCATTTTAGCTAGTTTAGTGTAATGCCTTCCTAAAACAATGTACTCTGGTCATTTTCTAATAAATATTAATAGGTGGAATGATATATGATTTATTATGTTCACTTCTATTAACATTTAATAAATGAACTGATGAATGATTTTACATCCTCATGAAGAAAGAATTTGAGGATATCTGAGTTGAATAAAGCACTGCACTGCTCTGCTCTGGCCATGATCAGAGCTCACGCTCCCAGCTCAGTAAACCACTGTGATTCTCAATGACCTTTAGGACAAAATAGAAACCCCTTATTTGCCAACTGAAATTTCCTCACAAGCAGGGCCCTTCCTAGCTTTCCAGTCTTTTTGCATGTTACGCTCTTCCTCATAGTCTGGAATCTAGACATTCTGGCCAATGTACTGTTCTGCATACATGACTATTCCACATCTGATAGCCAAATCTTCCATACTAGGAATGTACTCTCTCCTTACCTTTGATTTGGTTAAAGCACCATCTTCTTTAGGAAACCTTTCCTGATCCTACACAGCTGCTGATGTCTTCCCTTCCAAAATTGCTGCATATCCATTTTGGATGTATCAGGGATTTCATTATACATGTTCGTGTTGTCTGAACCATTAGAACTTAAACTCCTTGAGGGCAAAGGACTGTTTCCCTTTTGTCTTTGTATTTCTAGTACTTAGTCAATCAACAAGCTTTAATAAGTAAGCATTTACCATGTGCCCAGCACTGTTCTAAAGAAATGGAGCCACACAAAAAAACATGGTCTCTGCCCTCAAACTTACTCAATGCATGTTTATTGATTGACTGAACTCAGAGGACAGGTAGTCCAATCTGTACCCAAACAAGATTTCCTTCTACCATGTAACATACAAATGGTGATACAACCTCTGCTTGAAGACATCTAGTGAGGTAATCATACTTCACAGAATAAACCAAGAACACTCAGAAATCAGCCTAGGCAAAACATAACATTATATTGCCTCTAGGATAAAAGTAACTTAATTGTTATAACAGTGTGGTTGATTATATCTTCATCCTCCATGTGGTGAGGAGAGAGTGATGAGAAGGCAGTGGTCAAAAGGGAGTTCATACCCTGAAACGGGCCTTTTTGGAGGAGATAGGGCAGGTTTGGGAGGACAGAAAGAGGCAAGTACTCACCTGCCCTTCTACCCTGAATAGCCGTAACTACTGATTATAAGAGGAGTGTGGTACAATACAAAGAACACGCTCTCTGGAATCAGAAAAAACTGGGTTCATATCCTGTCCCTGACACTAATTACCAGTTTAACTATGGGTAAGTCGCTTGGTCTTCCTGGGTCTCTGCTTCCTCGCTTATAAAATAAGGGGTTTGAACTAGATGGCCTGTGAGATACCTTCTAGTTCTATGATCCTATAAAAACAAAGAAAGGAAAAGGGTTATTTTTTTCAGGTCAGTTGCCTAATTTCATTTATATCTATAGGCACATGGTGAGTTATTTACACTTAGGATGGACTCAGTCAACAATAATCAATCAATCAACAAACATGTATTGACATAATCATGTGCCAGGCACCTTGCTAGATGTGAGGGAGAGGAAGACAAAAATGAAAGTCCCTGCCCTCAAGGAGTTTCCATTCTAACCCAGGAAACTTTCTACATCTAGATACACACACATACATTTGCAAAATAAATTCAAGGTAATGGGGAGGGGGGGGGTGGTGCGGCACTAACAGCTAAAGAGTTCAGGAAAGGCCACATGAAGAAGATAGATGTCCTTCTAAGAAAACTCAAGCTTCAAAGAAATGGAGGTGAGGAGAGAGTACATTCTTGTGCAAAGAGATGGGGAGGGGAAATTCAGTGTCACATAAAAGGAACACCAAGAAGTCTAGCATTTCTGGAGAGTAGTTTATGAAGGGAAGGAAGAAATAATATCCTTTGAAAGGGAAGTTGTAGCCAGGCTGTGAAAGGCTTTAAATGTCAAACAGAGGGATTTGTAACTGATCCTATTGGTACTAAGGGAACCACGGAAGTTTACTGAACAAGGGAGGGACATGATCAGTCCCAGACCTGCGCTCTAGGAATATCACTTTAGAATCTGTGTGGCAGATAGTTTGGAGAAGAGAGAGGCTGGAGGCACAGACTAATGGGATTACTGTTGACAAATGATTCCAATTGTCTTTCCCCAAAAAGGAATGACTTATAAGAAACACAAATCTAGGCATTTTCCACTACTTTCAGTCTAATGGATTTCATTAAAATATTAGCAGCTTAGGCTTTTGCCTTTATAAAGGAAACACACAAATTATGTCCTTTAGCTTTCATTCTCATCACTTTAAGGAAGTCTCAGGTCTACAGTATGTATATAAAATGTGGCACAGCAAGTGCTGAAAGATTCAGGAAGGCTAAACCCAGACAAGAAGCTGAGACCTAGGGGGAATGCACATCAAATGTAGCTTATTTGGATCTTAGCAATTTTTCCAGACATCCCCTTGGGCTACACAGGGCAAACTGTACCTCTTCAGTCAGATTTATTCTGTAATCAGATAGTTAGTATTTTTCATAATTAAAGGAAAAGATTGTGACAGAGAGGAGGGGAAAAAGGAAAAACAAACATCTTCAATGCTGAAACACTTTCATGAGAAAAAGAAATGTACCTTTATAGAAATCCTCCGAGGTTAATTATCAGTTACTGAGGGGTGGGGGTGAGGAGGAACCTAACATTCTCTTCCTACTCTTTGCTGACAGAGCCTTGACTTTTAGCCAACTCTAAGTACCAGGGAAGTGTCTAAGAGTATGACTTTACTTGAGGAGCTGGGGTAGCCTGGTGGTTGGGATGCTGGAGAGGGCCAGGCAATTTTTTCACCCAGTTTGGATCCCATTCCCCCTTTCAGATTGGGTGGAAAGCACTGTGTAGCACCTTCCTTAGCTCCTTCCAACCTCTATTTCCTCTTGGTTAATGTTTGTGGGTATTTGTTCAAGTGTGTGTAGGGGGTGGTAACAGGCCCCAAGAGCAAAGATGATGCCTCTGAGAAGGGAATATGATGGTAGGGGCTGGCTTAGGAAAGAAAGAAACAAACAAAGAATGAAAGAAAGTAAGGAAGGAAGAAAGGAAGGAAGAGAAAGAAAGAAGGAAAGAAAGGAAGGAAGGAAGAAAGAAAGGTATTTCCTGCTCTTGAAGTTTCCTATCCCTAATATTGCTTGACTTGGTCAGTTTGAGATGTGAGGGAGTTTTCATAGGTGTTTGTCATCTGAAAGACATAATACATGTTTACAGTTTGAAGAGAACTGGCTAACTCACCTCTGCCACTTCGTCTGTGCATTCCATGTTCTCTGGGATCCCTCACCCAGCCATATTCGGGGGGCATGGAAACAGGTCTCGGTTCTCCTGGAAACAGTCCAACAAGAACCAATTATTTTTTTTCACTCCATAATAATGCAAGGTTGCTGAAGGGGAGAAGATCCATTACATGTTCCTTGCATAGAGAATATTAGCGTAGTCTCTGCATTTGCATACATCTATTATTAATGCCGATGTTTTTCCAAATCATCATGCCTTGGCTCCAAACCAAGGTCCACAGAGTTGGTGCTAACGCAATATATATAAAAGTTTGTTTTATCAGTGATACATTTGGCCCATATTAAAAATGTCACAGGCTAGCTACAGAAACTCAGATAGCTCTATCGGAAAATCAGAGCAAATTCTGCACCTAGTAAATTAAATGCTAGGACAGAGGAAATTGGATAACAGCAATAACCTGGGAAGGAGGTGGGGGAGAGGGGGAGAGGGAGGAGAAGATAGAACAGGGATTTAAAAACAAAGGCTCCCAAATGATGGCACGTCGGCTAGTTTTCACTCAAGATACCCATTTAATCAAATAGCAACAGCACAACGAGACAGGAAGCTTCTGTGTCTTTCATTCTATGTATAGACTTGTCAGTGGCTTTGGGGGCCCAACCAATAAGCCAGGAATATTGTAAACCTGACTTCGGGGGATTATCTTTTTGACCTTGTCAATGCACATTATCATCACCAAGCACATGAAACAGGCATCTAGATTGTGAGTCAACCTCAGTCAGAAACACACAGCCAAATCCCCAAAGCTTTCCAAATGCCAAGCGGAGACTAGGTATGGAGCCTATTTGTTTAAGGCTCAAGTTATTAGGAGGAAAAAAAATGAGAAGCTGCCCAGATACCTTATTCCCTCAAGAAGTCGCACTGACAGTGCCCAACACCTTCCCAGAATCCCTTTACTCAGTCATTTGAAACTTCACTGTTACTGATAATTATGAGAAACAAATTATATGCTCAGTGACTACACTGACAGACTCATTTGGTTTTTCACTAATTGATTAAACATTTTACTGACTAATAGTCTTCATTTGATAAACGAAAGAAAATAGTGAATAGTAAAATATTTTTCAAGGGAGAATTTATCCATTTGTCATCACTTGCTGAGTACATATGGGGATTCCATCAGTCACTTTCTTTTATTCTATTAGTTCTTTTGTGACTGGAATAATCTGTTTAAAGAGGAATAATTAGAACAATAGTCATTTAGATTTATGATCCATTTTCTTTGCCTTGAATTTGATTTCCTTCTATGTATTTTTCCATTACTTTGCCTCCACGTATCTGCCTGTGTGCGTTATTAACACTCGAACCCTATGACAGCCATCTGAAAAGGGTTTGCCCTAAAAGTCCAGTGAGCTGGATTCGAGCCTGGGCACCATCTGTTACATGTGTGATCCTGGGCAGGCCATAGGATCACTGAGCTTAGGATGTAAGGGACCCCAGAGCTCATACGATTCAATCCACTCATTTTACCAAGTTGGAAAATGAAGGTGGAGAAGATGAAGTGACTTGCCCAAAGTCTTGTGAGCATAAAAAGTAGCAGAGTGGAATTTAAAGCTAGGTGCTCTGACATCAAAGCTGTAGCAAGCACCAGAACCTATGATAGAACAAGATCTCATTCTTTCACAGCATAGTCATATCTAAATGTCACTGCAGGACTCAAATAGATTTTTTTCCTTCAATTAATATATCACACATCAATCATTTGTATACTCATTCAAGAAATCAAGTACACAATTACATCACACACTTGTTACATCATCATACAATTGTACAAAAATCCATGTCAGTCAGTTAATAAACATTCATTAAGCACCTACTATTTGGCAGGCACTACGCTAAAAGCTGGGATCATCCACTCCCAAGCATAGGATTGCTGATTGAGATGGCAGAACTGTCCCTAATAATTCCACAGTCCCCTTTTTATCTTGAATCATTTTAGTTCTTACAACTTTCTTGGAGTTGGGACTATGAAATATCAGCTTGGCTGGTTTGAAATAAGACTTTCTCACCTCATTAGATCACTAGAGAATCCCAAGTTAGGAATAATGTCTACCTGGGTCTGAAACCATTACTCTCTGATGCCAACCATCTGGATGAAAATAGAAAAACTTAAGTGTCTCAATACATCTTTGGAAGTATCCAGTAAATTGACTCTGTAATTGACTCTTCAGGTTATATCCACGTGCTTGGTGGTATAGAGTAAAAGCAGTGAAAAAAATACTTGACTTGGAATCAAAGAACTTGAGTTCAAGTTCTATCTTTGGTGCTTGAGCTTTTTTTTCGCATTCCAGCTCTAACTTCTTGTGATAATTTTCCATTTTGACTATATACGAATGATCAGACTAAACAGACAAGACTACATTTCACCTTGGGTTGTTTTCAGATTATTATCAAAAAGGGTGGTGAATCAAGATCAATCAATTCCAATAAACACCAAGCTATTCTACTTTAATTCCAACTATGAATGTTGAACTGTGAATTGATATGAGTTGATATCTCAGAGATCTCCTTTCCCCACTCACCATTAAATTCCCACAGTTCTCATGACACTCATTGAAGGAAAAGCTGAAGTTCTACTTCTAACTGGTGTTGACTGATAATTATACATTTTGGAAGCAGATACGCCTATTACTATGCTGCAAAGCTATTTGAAGTTTTCCAGAATGCAGTGAATCCTTTGAAACTTGAGCTAGACACACTTTGGACAAATCAAGGCAAATAGTTCTTCAAGTAAGTGTATGGAACTCTGAAGTCCAAAGGTTGGCACAGGTAGGGGTGTGTGTGTGTGTGTGTGTGTGTAAGATGGATTTCAAAATAATTGTGACAAATGTATAAAGGACAGAATCATAAATGGCTTCAAGAGATTCTGGGACCTACCTAACTATTCAGGTTAATGTCAAGGGGGAAAATACTTGGTGGGGGCGTTGCTAAAAGCAATAGAACTGTGGACTGAGTGGAATGTAGTTCTGACCCACTATGGCAATTCCTAATGATGAAAATGCAAATTGTAGGAAGATAGGAACACTCACATACACCCATGGGTGTATACTTCATCCATGGACTCTGGTACTAGCTTCTCTTCAACAATACTCTTTATCTCTCAGGACACAAAAAGCATTGCTCTCCAGACTTGAGGGCAGAGAAGAGAGAAGCTTAGTTTGTTCCTGCATGTCCCTCTTGTCCAAGCACTTGCTGGGCTTTGGAGTGTATTTGTGCCAATCAATGCAGAGAAATTTCATAAATGCCAGAACACAGGTTACAAAAAATAAACAAATCTAAAGAACACAACTGCCAATTCTGGGTAATGATTTTCCAAAGTGAAAGCTGTTAATGTGCACAAAGGGCATACTGTGTCATGCTACAGGAAAGCTTTCTCTGAGCAGCAGTAGTAAGAATGTTTTGGCAGGAAATTCTGATTGCTTTTTATGAAGGTTTCTCCTTCTAATGGACAGCATTTGTTTGTCAGTCAATGGACAGCAGGATTTTCAGTCCTGAGGGTCTGGTCAACATGGAAGAACACACAGCAAACAATCATTCATTTTCACAGGAACAACATTTTCTACTTAAGATTCTTGAGAATTACAAAGGAAACTTGAAATTAATGAAACTTTTTCCCTCATCTTTCTTTTCTACTGACACAATGACATATTCATTAATTTCAAAGTTAACTACACAGGACCTTGAGGAATGGTGCTATATATAGAACGAATAAATGCTCAAATAAATAGCTTCTTCAATCTGCAAAATAATTCAGAGGTTCTGGAAAAAGAACTGTAAATAGGCACTTTAGGCTAAAGGCAATACGCAAAGAAAATAATAGCTATGCTGAAGTTTGTAAAATTAAGGGAATGATGGGGCCATAATATTGTAAAAAGAATAATTGTGCTTTGGGGTCTTCATTTTCTACTCTGATCTGTTATGAACAAGACACAACAAGGATGGAGGTAATATCTAAATGGTAGACATGACAAGACTTTGTTAGTCAATTCGGTAATTACAAATCTGGAGTGAATTGACTAATGATTGCTCAATAATAAAAGTGAATAAAATAAATCCAGTGTAAGATTTGGTAGTTGTGTTGATGGTCTAAATAAGTGCCGCGTATAGGAAGACTCTACATATCAATGACAAGAACCACATGGTTTAAATGCTTTCTTTCGCCATTTTTCTTGGTGACGATTTTTCTGCTTTTAAGAAAGTATTTTGTCTGAACTCTTTTTTAAAAAAAATATTTAACATATTTTTAGTTTTCAACATTCACTTCCACAAGATTTTGAGTTCCAAATTTTCTCCTCATCTCTCCCTCTGCCCAACCCAAGAGATCTTACATTCCAATTACCCCTTCCCCCAATCTGCCCTCCCTTCTATCACATCTCTGCCTTTTCTCATCCCCTTCCCCTCTATTTTCTTGCAGGGCAAGATAGATTTCTATATCCCATTGCCTGGATGTCATTTCCCAGTTGTATGTAAAAAATATTTTAAACATTCATTTTTAAAATTTTTGAGTCCCAACTTCTCTCCCTTCTTCTACCCCCACCCATCCCTACTGAGAAGGCATGCAATTTGATATAGGTTATACATGTGTAGTCATGCAAAACACTTCTAATACAGTTATGATGTGAAAGACTGATTATATTTCCCTTCATCCTATCCTGCTCCCCATTTATTCTATTCTCTCTTTTGACCCTGTCTGTCCTCAAAAGTATTTACTTCTAATTACCCACTCCTCCCATTTTCCCTCCCTTATCATCCTCCCCACCCCTAACCCCACTTATCCCATTCTCCTCTACTTTCCTGTAGTGTAAGATAGATTTTCATACTAAATTGAGTGTTCATGTTATTCCCTTCTTAACTCAGATCTGATGAGAGTGAGGCTCACTCTTTCCCTCTCACCTCCTTCTTCTTATCTTCCATTGAAAAAACTTTTTCTTGAGGCAGAGCCAAGATGGCAGAGTAGAAAGACTCACATATGCTAGCTCCGAACCCACAGCCCATAATTATCTATAAAAAGAACTCCCAACAAATTCTGGAACAGTGCAGCCGCGCAGCAATGGGGTGAAAGAGATTTCCGTTCCAGAGAGCCCTGAAAAACCAATCCCAAAGGTCCATCACGCACCGCACGGGAGTGGAGCCCTGCCCTGCCCTGGCCGCGTGGCACTGAGAGGAGCGAACAGATCCAACCAGGATTCAGGGACGGAATCTCCAGTGGCCGTGAAGATCCCTCCACCCACAGACGCACAGGTCAGTGAGAGAGACGTCTGGATGGGCTGAGAGGGGAGCAGGGTGTCTCCATAACTTGGGCCTCCTCGGGAGGCGGCAGCAGAGGCAGAGGGTGGCCAGAGGCTCCCAGAGTAGGGAGGAGCTTGGCTGGAGCTCCATTACAGAAGGGCTCTGCATAAACCCCCTGAGGGAACTGAGCCTGGGAGGTGGCCCTGCCCCCACCTGACAACCTGATTTAATCTTACCCTGAATAGCAGCCAGGCCTGCCCCAAAAGCCCTGAGGCTGGGGAGCAGTATTTGAATCTCAGACCCCAAGCACTAGCTGGGTGGACCTAGGCTGGGGGTGGAGAGGACTATCAGAAGTCAAGTAACTGGCTGGGAAAATGCCCAGAAAAGGG
>JAQQSK010012449.1:0-11869 GCA_028658325.1 Potorous gilbertii | reverse complement strand
GGAAATGCTTGTCTTACTCCATAAATTAAAAATTAAATACATTAAAATTTAAAGTAAACAAGAAAGAGATTAAGGAGATTAATAGAATTTAGGAAAGTTAGATTTGATGGACTTCTGGAGAAAACTGAATGGGAATACAAATAAATAAACCTTTTTTCTCATTGGTGCATGGCACCTACACAAAAATTGACCATGTGATTAGGTCATAAAAATCTCACAACTAAATGCTGAAAAGCAAAACTATTAAGTGCATCCTTTCAGATCATAATTCAATAAAAATTATATTCAGTAAAGGTCCACAGAAACACAGATAAAAATTAATTAGAAATTAATCTAATCCAAAAGAATGAGTGGATTAAAGAAGAAATTATAAAAATAATCAACAGTTTCATTAAAGAAAATGATAAAAATGAGACAACATGCCAAAATTTATGGGCAACTAAGTGGCATCACGGATAGAGCCCTAAGCTTAGAATCAGAAAGATTCATCTCCATGAATTCAAGTCCAGCCTCAGACACTTAGCTGTGTGACCCTGGGCAAGTCACTTAACCCTGTTTTCCCCAGTTTCTCTTCTGTAAAATAAGCTTGAGGGGAAAAAAAGGCAAAACACTTGAATATCCTTGCCAAGAAAACCCCAAATGGGGTCACAAATATTTGGATATAACTAAACAACAATAACCACCAAATTTTATAAGATAAAATTATCAAAGCAGCATTCAGGAGAAAGTTGGCATAAATAAAACAAAGAAAGGACAGATCAATTAATTGGACTTGCATCTAAAAAAAACTAGAAAAAGAACAAATCAAAAATTCTTAATTAAAAATCAAATTGGAAATCTTAAAAGTCAAAGGAAAGATTAATAAATTTGAAAGCAAGAAAATCATTGAATGAACAAAGGAAACTAGGAGAAGGTTTTATGACAAAAGCAATAAAATACATCAAACCACTGGTTAATGTGATCCTTGAAAAAAGAAAGAAGAAAAGCAAATTACCAGACTCAAAAATGAAAAAGGTAAATTTACCACCAATGAACATGAAATTAAAGGAATTAATTGGAAGTATTTTATTCAATTATATGCCAGTAAACCTGACAGTCTACATGAAATGGATAAATATTTATTAAAACACAAATTGTCCAGATTAACAGAAGAGGAAATAGAATATTTAAATAACCCTATCTTAGATAAAGAAATTGAACAAGCTATCAAGGAGTTCCTTAAGAAAAAATTCCCAACACCTATGAGACTGGCTAACATGACAAAACAGGAAGATGATAAATTTTGGAGAAGATGTGGGAGAGTTAGACCATTAATTCATTGTTAGTGGAGTTGTGAGCTGATCCAACCATTCTGGAAGCAATATGGAACTATGCCCAAAGGGTACAAAAATTTGACCCAGCAATGCCGCTTGTAGGACTGTATCCCAAAGAGATCATAAAAATTGGAAAAGGTCCCACATGCACAAAAATATTTATAGCAGCTCTCTTTGTGGTGGCCAAGAACTGGAAATCAAGGGAATGCCTGTCAATTGGGGAATGGCTGAACTAATTGTGATATATGAATGTAAGAGAGTAAGGGAAAGGGAGAAGTAGAATATAGCAAATTACCTCACATAAAAGAGGAAAGAGTTTTTACAATGAAGGGGAAGGGGGGGAGGTGAAAGGAAATAACTGACCCTTACTCTTATGGGATTTGGTTTAAGGACGGAATAATACACACTCAATTGGATATGAAATCTATTTTACCCTGCAGGAAGGCAAAGGGGAAGGGGATAGGAGAGGGAAGATAATAGAAGGGACAGCAAAATAGGACAAGGAATTATCAGAAGCCAATACCATTGTGGGAGGACAGGTCAAGGGAAAGAATGGAATAAATGAAGAGCAGGATAGGACAAAGGGAAATGTAGTTAGTCTTTTATAACATAACTATTATATGGAAGTGCTTTGCATTGTTACACATGTATGACCTATATTGAATTGCTTGTTTTCTCAATAAAGGTGGGTGGAAAGGGAGGGAGAGAATATGGAACTCAAAGCGTTAAGAATGAATGTTAGAAATTGTTTTAGCATGCAACTGGGAATTAAGCTACACAGGCAATGAAGTACAGAAATATATTCTTCCCTACAGGAAAATAGATGGGAAGGGGGATGGAAGAAGGGTGGGTAATAGAAGGGAGGATAGATTGGAGAAAGGGGTAGATGGAATACATACTATCCTGGAGTGGGGGTGAGGAGGAATGGAAAGTTTTGAATTCAAATTCTTGTGAAAGTGAATGTTAAGAACTGAAAATAAATAAATTATATATTTAAAAAAAGAAAGAAAGAAAAAATTCCCAGCACCAAATGGATTCCCATGTGAATTCTACCAACCATTTAAAGGAGAATTAGTTCTAATACCGTATAACCCATTTGGAAAAGTAGGCAAAGAAGAAATGCTGCCAAGTTCCTTTTATGGTACAAATACAAATACCAAAACCAGAAGAATAAAAGCAAAGAAAGCTATAGCTCTATTTCCCTAATGAATACTGATGCATACATTTAAAATAAAATACTAGCAACAAGATTTCAACAATGGATCACAAACATAATAGATTATGTGCAGGTGGGATTTATACCAGGAATGCAGGGCTGGTTCAATATTAAGAAAACTATCAGCATAATTGCCTATATCAATTACAAAAACAACAAAAATCATATGATTATCTTAATGGATGTGGGAAAAGCTTCTGACAAAATACAGTACTCATCCCTATTAAAAACACTGGAAAGCGTAGGAAAAATTGGCGTTTCCTTAAAATTATAAGTAGTATCTATTTAAACCTATTGGCAAGTAGTATTTGTAGTGGGGATAAGCTAGAATAATATTAGGAGTGAAGCAAGGATCACATAATCACCACTGTTATTCAATATTGTACTATAGTCATTAGAGAACTAAAAAGTAATTGCAGGAATTAGAATGGCAATAAGGAAACAAAATTATGATTCTTTGCAGATGATATGATAGGATACTTAGAGAATGCTAGAGAATCGAGTAAAAGAACTTGTTTAAATAATTAACAACATTAGTAAAGTTGCAAGATATAAAAATAAACCCACATAAATCATCAGTATTTCTATATATTATCAACAAAGTCCAGCAGCAAGGAATAAAAAGAGATATTCCATTTAAAATAGCTGCAGACAATATAAAATACCTGGGACTCTGCCTGCCAAGACAAATCCAGGAACTTCATTGACACAGTTACATTTCATACAAATAAATTCAAATCTAAACAACTGGAGAAATCTACCTAAATTAATTTACCTAGTTATTGTCAGAACAATCAGATTACCAAATAATTATTTTATGGAGCTGTTTTAAAATAACAAAGTCCATCTGGAAAAAGAAAAGATAAAAATATCAAGAGAATCAATTTAAAAATGTGAAGGAAGGTGACCTAGCAGTACCAGATCTCAAACTCTATTACAGAGCTGTAATTATCAGCTAAGGTACTAGTTAAGAAATAGAGTGGTGGACCAGTGGAATCAATTAGGTATACAGCAGTAAATCACTATAGTAATCTGATGTTTGATAAATGAAAAAATCCAGACTTTAGGGACAAAAATTCTCCATTTGACAAAAATTGCTAGAGAAAACTAGAAAGCAGTTTGGCAGAAACTAGGTATCGACCAACATCTCACACTGTATTCCAAGATATCAACAGGGTAATGTAATTTAGACTTAAAGGATGATATCATGAGCAAATCAGGGGAGCATGGAATATCTTCCCTGTCAGATCTATGGATAAGAAAAGAATTCATTAAAGAACAAGAGATAGAGAGCATTAAGGGAAATAAAAAATGAATTATTTTGATTACATTAAATTAAAAAGGTTTTGCACAAAGAAATCCAATGTAGCCAAGATTAGAGGGAAAGCAGAAAACTAGGAGGGAATTTTTATAGCTAGTTTCTCTCATAATGGCATCATTTCTCAGAATTAAATTAATTTTATAAAAATACTAGTCATTCCCCAAATGATAGCCAAAGGATACAAAAAGGCAGTGTCCAGAAGAAGAAATCTAAGTTATTTATCATCATATAAAAATGCTCTCACTCACTGTTAATTAGAGAAATACAAATTAAAAATACTCTGAGGTGCCACTTCATACTTATCCAATTGGCTACTATGACAGAAAAGGGAAATTTCAAATGTTGAAGGGGATGTGGAAAATTGAGACACTAATGCACTGCTGGTAGAATTGTTAACTGATCTGAACAATTTGGAACTATACTCAAAGGGTTATACCCAAACAGCAAACCATGCATGCCCTTTGACCCATCAATAGAACTACTAGGTCTATAGGACAAAAACAACAAAAAAGGAAAAGGACTTACATGTCAAAAATATTTGTAGTAACTCTTTTTGTGGTAGTAAAGTTTTAGAAATTGAGGGGTTAGGTGCCCATCAACTGGGGAATGACTGAATAAGTTGTGGCACATGATTGTGATGGAATACTATTGTGCTATGAGAAATATAGGCAGAATTCTCTCAGAAAAACTTATAGGAACTGATGCCAAGAAAGGTGAGGAGAACCAGGAGAACATTACACACAGTAACAGAAATATTCTAATGATGCTCAACTATGAATGACTTAGCTCCTCTTAGCAATGCAATGATCCAAGACAATTCCAAAGAACTGATGGAAAATGGTATACAGAACCCGAGAAAGAACCATCAAAGTTTGAAAGCATTTTGAAGCACACTTTTTAGACCTTATTTTTCTTGGTTTGGGTTTATTTTGGGGTTTTTTCGTCTGTGTTTTGCTTTGCAACATGGCTAGTTTGGAAATATGCTTTGCATAAATACAAATAGATAATCTATATCAAATTGCTTGTCTTGTCAAGGAGGGGTGAAAGGGAAGGAAGGAGACAGAGAATTTGGAACTCAAAACAAAAAAAAAGTTAAAAGTTGTTATTACATGTAATTGGAAAAAAAATTTTTAATTAAATTTAAGAATAGAAAGGAGCTCTGATCTAAAAGCCTTCCCATCCCAGGGATTCTGTTTCTGTTGTGTAAGAAATAGGAGGGGGTAGATGAGATCATATGTATTCATAGAGAGCATGGTGTTCTAGCTTTGCCATTTTGTTTCCTAAGGACCCTCCCAGTTCTCACACTGTGTAGCCCTCTTAGCTCTGACATTGTGTTCTGAGAGCCCTCCCAGTTCTAACCTTTGTTCTAAAGGCCCTCCCAGCTCAGAGATTTATGTTCTAAGATTCCTTCCAGCTCTAATATCACTAGCTCCACAAAGATGATTTATACATGTAACAGACATCACCCTGGCCCCTACCATCTGAAGGCTAGTTAGTTTTTTACTCCCGCCCAGGGATCTCTGGTAACCTTACAGATTTGCAGGGTAAGGCTCCATTTCCCACCAATGATGGTGTCCTCCCCAACTGTAAGGAGTAATCCTCAGTTCCATTAACCACTAAATTTCAGATTAGCTTTTACACAGAAATACTCCTTCAAGATAATAATTAGCAAATTACAGGAGTGGACAAAACCAAGATGAAGATGAAGAGACCTTGCAGAAGGTCCTGTGGATGTCCAGACATCCCTTCAGGCTAAAAAGGAAACAACAGAGAAAAATAAACAAGACCAGCTTCTACAAATGCATTTAAGGAGCCCATGGAAAAAGAAGGTATCCCATCGGAGTGGGGCAACATCCTAATGGCCAAAGCAGTTATGACTATGCAGACTACTGCAATGCCTTGCCACCTCAGTGGTTTGGACAGTGAGCAGACTTGGTGTCTTCCCTAGTCCACCATGACCCCTGGAGAGTCCCCAGAAGAGTCAATGACCAGAAGCACCCAGGTAAAATCTGCTTCAGAAACTCCCAAGAGCTCTGTGGAGGGAAGTCCTGACACTGAATCACTGGCACCAGTGAATGGTTAAGAAGGAGCAACAGGTCATTTAAGTCAAAAGTCTGATGAAAAGGACTTTGTGAAAGTGGATGACTTTCCCTGTAAGCTGACCATTTATTCCGAGGCAGACCTAATGAAGAAAATGGCAGCAGGGGGACAAAGTGGCCATTTATCTGAGGAAATATTAGCCATGACTCACTCACACTGAAGAATTGACTGGGGACCTTCAGACCCTCAAAGAACCTGAGACTGTTGCAGCTATCTCCTTTCCCTTGACCCCCTAGAAAGACATATCTTCCACGGTCACTAAATAATCATTTTTTCCATCTGTATAAAAATGTAAATTTTTGATCTATTACCTTTTAGAATAGGCAATGCTCACTTCCACTTTGCCAGGTCATTGCTTTGCCAGGTCACAAGTCAGAGACTAGATCTTCTCTAGATTCAAGGCTTGCTGCACTATTTTTTTATTGTGATTTGTTTAGTTAACTTTAAACTTAAAATGTAGTTTTAAATAAAGTTTGGACTTATCTACTTTAAAAAAAAAGATATAATCACAAACATACAAACTTATTCCTCCCAATTGTGAGAAGCATAACCCTTCCTTTTCTCCCCATCTTTCTCTCCCAATCTTTCTCTCCCACCCCACCCCACCCCACCCCCAACCATCTCAATCTTTGTAAGAAGACAGGATCAGATTCACAGAGAGTGAAATCAGGTTCTACAGGGCACAGTCTTAGTCTAACTCCATCACAGGGAGTTCCTGTGGGTGGGAGGGTTAGACTTAAGTCCCAGACACCCTGACTTCACAGAGCCTCCATTCATTCCATGCTTGCTTAACTGATCTCCCTGCCTCCAATCCTGGCTCCAAGGTCCAAGTCATGGTTTGAACTCCCAGACCTGAAATCCGAAGTCAAACAAGATGAAACAAAAACAACACTCCTACACACACACACACACACACACACACACACACACACACACCCATCCCCAGCCTCCACCAGGCCTATTCTCAAGTAAAAGAAAGAGAAGAAGGAAAGGAGTCTTTTTTTCTCACCATTTCCATTCATAGAGTCCACGATGGGCAGAGCCAATAAGTTACCAAATATATATGAACTGATTGTTCTTACAGAAAGAAAAGGATAGGAGAGACTAGGTGTGATCCAGGAAAGCTCTAGTCCCAGGCTTTGTGCCTGAGAAGAACAATTTGTGCACACACTCCCCTAATCCTCCTATTTTGGGGGGCAAGGAGAAATCAGTCAATACACATTTATTAAGTGCCTACTATGTGCTAGGCACTGTGCTAATCACTAGGGTTAAACAAAAAGAAAGGTTAGAAAAAATAGTCCCTATTCTGAGGGGCTCCCAGTTTAATGGAGAAGACAAAAGGCAAACAGCTGTGTTCAAATAAGTTATGCAGAGGATGAATGGGAGACAATCAGCAGAGGGGAGGCACGGGCTTTAGGAGGGTGGGGAAGACTGAGAAAAGCTTCCTGAAGCTAAAACAAGGGAGAACATTGAGGGAGGAGAGGAGTCTAGGGTGATACTTGGTGGTGGGGAACCCCTAAACCTATGGGGAGCTGTTAGTGGGTGGGAGGGCTCCTTGGAAGCCATGAACCTGTCTGTCTTGAGGGAACTGTGGATCAGTGGGAGCAAGTTAACATTTATTATTTATTAAGCACTTACTATAAACCAGACACGCTTTTGAGCTTTGGTTATATAAAGAAAGATAAAAACAGAAGCCTAGAGCTTAAGGAACTCCCATTCTATAATGGATATACAAGGTAAATATAATGTAAATGGGAGGGAACTCAGAGGGAAGGAATAGAGATAAAGGAGGAAGAAAAAAAGGGATGGAACAGGGAAAGACCTCCTGCAGGTGGAAATGTGAGCTGAGTTCTGTAGGAAGACTTGAAGTAAGATGAGAAAGGCTTGGAGTCGGTAGATAGCTTGCCTTGTGCTAGGAGCAGCAAGGAGGCCAGTGTAGCTGAGGAAAGGTCTATCGGTTGTAGGAAGTGTAAAGTGTTTCACTGCTGGAAAGGTAGAAAGGGACCGTGTGTCATTGCGTTCAGTGTCTGGACGGGCTGCTGTCCTGAGCCCGGGAGCATCAGAGGTGTCTGAAGGGAGAAGGTACCCCTATTTCTTGAGGGAGGCTGAGTGCCCCAGCCTGAGACAGGGGGGTGATCCTATGGGGAGCAGATGAATGGAGGTGAGCCTGCATGGACGAGGGGGAGACTGGCTAAGTCCCTAGAAGCCCAGAGGCTGTGATAGAAAAGTTGTCTATCCTCCCTTCCAGTACTGGGCTAAGGGAGCGCCTGGGACCAGAGCAGAGAAGTAGAGATGAGACAGGTACAGTTTTCTGGACTTCTGGTGCCTCTTTGGAACCTGCAGGACTTTCCCCGCTCCCCCACCTGCCTCATCACTTTCCTCCTCCCCTCCCTGCATCACCTCCAGCGGACATCTCTTTTTACCTTCCCCTCCAGTCCCACCCCCCCACCCCCCCACCCTGCCTCTGGCCTCTGGCAAGCAAGGCACCATCCTCCCTCCAAAACCACACTCCAAAGCCCGCCCCAAGTCCTCCCAAACTCCCTTCGTCCCGCCCACTCCAGTCCCCAGGTTTGGACTCCAGCTCACTGAGCTTTCCCCTCTCTCCACTCTCCAGAGCCCCCACAATCCCCCGAGAGCCCGTCGCTTCTCTCAGTTCCCTTCTTTGCCCTGCCTTTCATCTGGGTCCTCTTCCAGGACTCCGTGGTGTACCCGAGGCCCCACCTTCATTTTGGATACCCAGACTCTGCTCCTCCCATTCCCTGAAATGCTGGGCACCTCCTTCTGCCAGAGTCCTCCCTTCTCCTGAAGGCAGTCTTTGGGTAAGAGGAGTCACGTTTCTTTGAGACTAATCCCCCATCCTTGTGGGGAAAGCATCCTTTTGCCTGGGCAGTAGGGACACAGATACATACCTGGGTGCCCCCAGGACCAGGGCTGCTCAAACGGAGGGGATAGTCCGTCCCAACTGGCTGCCATCTCACTGCACCGCAGCGGCAGGTAAGCATTTCTTCCCCATCCCTTTTATCCTCTGTTATCCCCGACAGCCATTTCCCAACATTAAGGGGTTGCCTCAACTCACATCTACATAGCTAGTGATCATCGCACCCACACTCCGTGTACAGGCTGCCGCCTGCCCCTGGTGCTCAACTAGGGGGATTCTGGGGCTCCTATAAGTCTGTCCTCCCTATGACACTTTCTGTCCCCCATTCCTGGAACACCCTTCTTCCTCAGCTCCTCTGTTCAGAAAGCACTTCTACTCTGTTACCTTTAGGGCAGCTAGGTGGCCTAGTGAATACAGCACTGGACTTAGAATCAGGAAAGTTCTAATCTGGCCTGACACTTACTAGCTATGTGATCCTAGTCCAGTCACTTAACCTTGTTTGCCTCCCTTCCTCATTTGTAAAAGGAATAGAAGAAGGAAAAAATACCACTCCGGTATCTTTGCCAAGAAAACCTTCAAAGTAGAATTATGGAGAGAGTTGTAGGAAACAATTCCTCACCAAATTCCTTCAAAGATCCTATCAAATACTAATTCCTGCCTAAGATAATTCCTCCTACTCTTGCATCCACCACGCTGCCAGTGCCTCTCCTTCCCCCATTATCTTGTATCTATCTGGCATATAGTTATACGTGTAACGTCAACACCTGTACAGTGCTCTCCAGTGGTGGTGCTGGAAAAGATTTTTGAGAGTCCCTTGGACAGCAAGGAGATCCAATCAGTCAATACTTAAATTAATTCAGGCCATTCACTGGAAGGTCAAATACTGAAGCTAAAGCTGGACTACTTTGGCTACATAATGGAAAGACAGGACTCATTGGAAAAGACCCTGAAAATGGGAAAGATTGAAGGCAAAGGAGAAGGGGACAGCCAAGGATGAGATGGATGGATAGTGTCATGGAAACAATGAACATAAACTTAGACTTCCAGAGATAGTGGAGGATAAAAGGGCCTGGAGTACTATGGTCCAGGGGAGTCCTGAAAGGTCAGACACAACTAATCAATTGAACAACCACCACAAAAGGTGGCATTTCACTTTCATCTTTGCACCTTGAGTGCTTTGCACAATGACTGACACATAGTTGGGTTTAAAAAAATGCCTACTGCTTAATTTGTCTACCATATGCTTCTTCCAAACCTCAAGGGAGGCTTCATGATTCTACACACAAGTGCATGTGCACGCACACACACACATACACACACACACACACACACACACACACACACACACATGCACACATGCTACTTTCCTACTTTGTCCCTTTCTCTTTATCCTCCTCTAGTAGTTTCCAAATGACCCCAGCTCCCCATGACACCGGCCTCCTCTGTGTCACTCACACCCCTATGATACCTACATTTTATACACACAGAGACATCTATATCATAAATGCAAGCCCATGTCAAATATGTATGTATATAGATATACGTATATATATGTATATATATATATATATATATATACATGTATATGTATATATACTTGTGATATATCCGTCACTCAGTTCCCCAAAGGTTGTTACCCTCAGATTACATATTTAATCCTTGAGTCATGCTGTCTTCTTTATCTTGCACACATCTTCTCCTAGGAAGTCCCCTGTTTGCTTCCAGGTAGACAGATAGTCCTAATCCCAGAAGAAATCCTGTCAAAGTCTCCAGAGTATTTTCTACTTCATGAGGGCAGAAGGTTAAGAGGACCCCAGCCTGGATATAGCCCTATTGGAGGAGAAATTGGATAGACTGGTGCTCATGGAAAGGCGATACCATCCATGAGCTGCTGGTGCGAGGTGGGATGGGGTAGGGTATGGCATAGTCCTCAGACTTGAGGAGTCCTGAAGAGAAGAGCCCATGCTGCCCCCCCCCAAGACCAGTCTCCTGTGCCTTCTTGTGAATATTAAAAGTAAATGCTGAACTCAGGGCATCATTCTCAAGGAAGGCCTCACTGGTCCCTCCCCTCTCCTCTTCCTCTTCTCCCTGCTTCCATGGCTTCCAAATGACCACCGCCCCACTCTGCACCCCTTCCTTTGTTTTTCTCCCTAATTCCCACTACACCATTAAATATACATCAGAGCACCCATATGCAAGATCCATCTCATATCTAACATACCTAACCTGCCTCACATCTATGTCACAGATATCACATATCACACGATATAACCCTATTCCCTCCAGATTCCACACACACTGCATCTGCACATTCGAGCACCCACCCTTCTGGGTCTTCCATACCTGGAGGTAATAGATATCTATTGTGAGCAGATTTGAACTTTAGGGAAATCCTTTTGGCAGCCATGTAGAGAATGGACTGGGGAGGTCAGGGACTTAAGATAGGAGATGAAGGCTAGAACTCTAGGTGTCTGTGTGAGCTTAGAGAGGGGTGGATTCAAGAGACACCAAGGAGGCAAGTCGTCAACCCCTGGCAACTAACTGCATGTGTGGGGGATACTGGTAAGGAATGGCGAGGGGTTGAAGAAGACTCCAAAACTTCAAACCTGGGACACAGGAAGGATGATGGTGTCCTGGATAGAAACAAGTATATTTGGAAGAGGGCTGGGGTTACTGGGGAGGGGGGGGTGGCGATAGGAGAGATAAAACATTCTGTTTTGGACATGTTGAGTTTGAGATGCATCCCATTGGAAAAGTTCAATAACTGGTGATGTGGGACTGGAGCTCAAAAGGGGAGAATGTAATCAACTGGAAGGCAAACATTGTATTATTTTTTAATCTTTATATTCCAAGCAAATACTTAATCAGTACTTGTTTAGTGAATAAACATTGAGTGAGAAATATGGAAAATGGATTATGGATAGCTTTTATTTCTATTGGGCTAAATACATCCTCCAGATAATAAACTCTGGGAGGTATCCAGTGCAAGTATGAGTTTACCTAATTTTCAGATGAGGGAGGGGAATAGGGTCATTGCACAA
>JAQQSK010012448.1:0-11870 GCA_028658325.1 Potorous gilbertii | reverse complement strand
CTTTTGCACCTCTTTTTCCACTTGCCTAATTCTGCTTTTGAAAGCATTCTTCTCCTCATTGGCTTTTTGAACCTCTTTTGCCAATTGAGTTAGCCTATTTTTCAGTGTTATTTTCTTCAGCATTTTTTGGAGTCTCCTTTATTAAGGTATTGACCTGTTTTTCATGCTTTTCTTGCATCTCTCACATTTCTTTTCCCAGTTTCTCCTCCACCTGTCTAACTTGATTTTCAAAATCCTTTTTGAGCTCTTCCATGGCCTTAGCCCATTGGATATCTATTTCAGATGTTTGGGATACAGAGGCCTTGACTCTTATGTCTTTACCTGATGATAAGCAGTTTTCTTCCTCGTCAGAGAGGAAGGTAGGTATCATTTGGTCACCAAGAAAATAACCTTCTATGGTCTTATTATTTTTCCCTTTTCTGGGCATTTTGCCAGCCAGTGACTTGACTTCTGAGAGTCCTCTCCACCCCCGCCTAGGTCTGCCCAGCTAGTGCTTGGGGTCTGAGATTCAAATGTTGTTCTCCAGCCTCAGGACTTTCAGTGGCAGGCCTGGCTGCTATTCAAGGTAAGATTAAATCAGGTTCTCAGGTTGGGGCAGGGCCACCTCCTAGGCTCAGTTTCCTCAGGGTGTTTATGTAGAAACCTTCTCTAATGGAGCTGCAGCCAAGCTCCTGCTTGCTCTGGGAGCCTCTGGCTGCCCACTACCTCTGGTGCTGCCTCCGGAGGGGGCCTGAGTTATGGATACATCCCCGCTCCCCTCTCGGCCAGCCCAGACGTCTCTCTCACTGACCTGTGTGTCTGTGGGTGGAGGTACCTTCGCGTCTGCTGGAGATTCCGTCCCTGAAGCCTGCTCAGATCTGCTCCTCTCCGTGTGGAGTGGCCAAGGCAGGGCAGGACTGGGCTCTGCTCCTGTCCGTGCGTGATGGACCTTTGGGGGTTGGTTTTTCTGGGCTCTTTGGAATGGAAATCTCCTTCATTGTATTGCTGCACAGCTTCCACTGTTCCAGAATTTGTTGAGAATTCTTTTTAGAGGAAATCCATGGGCTGTGAGTTCGAAGCTAGCATATGTGAGTTTTCTACTCTGCCATCTTGTCTCTGCCCCACACTCAGGTTCTTTCTTGAACCAAATGGCCAAGCATTCAAACTCTACTGCAGAGAGCAAAACTGTAACACGCTGGTCATGTTGTTTGAATGCTAAATGTATTCTTGCATAAAACTTATTTTATGGAGAACTCACACAGGGCAAGCACTCACATGGTGGTCAGAAGAAAAGATACAAGGATACTCTCAAATTCTCTTTAAAGAATGTTGGAGTTGATTGTACATTATGGGAGACATTGGCATAGAACTACTCAGCATGGAACACCCACATCAGAAAGGTGTTATGCTAAGTAAAATTGTAATAGCTCAAAAGAAACTTGAGAAGTGCAAATTTAGACAATCATCCAAATGTTCATACAGACTATTTATATCACACCTGTAATAGAGCATTCTTAACTCGTACTGGTCTGATCAACCGTAGTTGTCTACATTATAACTTGGCTGTAACATAGTAATGTCATTTTGGTCCTCTTTGAGAACAAAGAGCAACAACTGACAAAGCAATACATTATATATACAGAATAAGGTAGTTTTTATCAGACATGACCAATGGGAAGATTTTATGAATAAGAGGATGGAAAGAAATAGATCATTGGGAAATTATAAGATATACAAAGAGACAGGTAAAATATTATTTAAAAAAGACAGACACTCAAGGACACAACAGACACACTTAAAAGCATACATTGACTCAAATATGCAAAGAGTCTTGAAATCTCACACCTGAAAATATGACAACTTCTCAATCCAAATTTGTTCCATTATTTATCTAGACTATGAGTCTTTTTGTTATTCTATTTCACTTATACTCTAAGTCTCTCTTCTGCTCTACAATGAAGTTTCTCAAACTTATTTGACCCACCACTCCCTTAAAAAATCACTCAGGGGGGAGGAGTCAAGATGGTGGAATAGAAAGATTCACATATCCTAGCTCCTAACCAACAGCCCATAAGATATCTGTAAAGAAGAACTCCCAACAATTTCTGGAGCAGCAGAAGTCACAGAACAATGGAGTGGAGGAGATTTCTGTTCCAGAGAGACCTGAAAAACCAACACTAAATGTCCATCACACACCAGACACAGAGCAGAACCCAGCCCTGCCTTGGCTGGGCGGCACCAAGAGAAGCAGACCTGAGCAGGCTTCAGGGACAGAATCTCCAGCAGCATCACACCCACAAGTGCAAAGTTCAGTGAGAGAGCCTATTTGAATGGCCGAGAGGGGAGCAGGGTGTTTCCATAACTTGGGCCCCCTCAGGAGGCAGCAGCAGACAGGGGCTCCCAAAGCAGGCAGGAGATCAGATCCATTATTAAGGGTCTCCACATAAACCCTCCAAGGGAACTGAGCCCCTGGTGGAGGTCCTGCTCCCACCCAAGCAGCTGAACTTAATCTCACGTTGAATAGCAGCCCTGTCCCCACCTGAGCACCTGAATTTAATTTTACACTGAACAGCAGCACTGCCACTACTAAAAGTCCTGAGGCTGGGAAGCAGCATTCGAATCTCAGACCCCAAGCACTAGCTGGGCATATCTGGAGGCAAAGTGGTGTGGAAAGGAATCTCAGAAGTCAAGGGACTGGCTGGGAAAATGCCCGGAAAAGGGAAAAAAAAAATAAGACCACAGAAGGTTGCTTTCTTGGTGATCAGATATTTCCTCCCTTCCTTTATGATGAGGAAGAACAATGCTTACCATCAGGGAAAGACATAGAAGTCAAGGCTTCTGTATCCCAAACATCCAAAATATCCAATGGACTCAGGCCATGGAAGAGCTCAAAAAGGATTTTGAACATCAAATTAGAGAGGTGGAGGAAAAACCTGGAAGAGAAATGAGAGAGATGCAAGAAAAGCATGAAAAATGGGTCAGCACTTTGCTAAAGGAGACGCCAAAAAATGCTAAAGAAAATAACCCCTTGAAAAATAGGCTAACTTAATTGGCAAAAGAGGATCAAAAAGCCAATAAGGACAAGAATGCTTTAAAAAGCAGAATTAACCAAGTGGAAAAGTAGATCCAAAAGGTCACTGAAGAATATAGTTCTCTCAAAATTAGAAAGGAACAGATGGAGGCTAATGACTTTCTGAGAAACCAAGAAATCACAAAACAAAACCAAAAGAATGACAAAATGGAAGAGAATGTGAAATATCTCATTGGAAAAACAACTGACCTGGAAAATAGATCCAGGAGAGACAATTTAAAAAGTATGGGACTACCTGAAAGTCATGATGAAAAAAAGAACCTAGACATCATCTTTCATAAAATTATCAAGGAAAACTGCCCTGATATTCTAGAACCAGAGGGCAAAATAAGTATTCTAGGAATCCACCGACCACCACTTGAAAGAGATCCAAAAAGAGAAACTCCTAGGAACATTGTGGCCAAATTCCAGAGTTCCCTGGTGAAGGAGAAAATATTGCAAGCAGCTAGAAAGAAACAATTGCAATATTGTGGAAATACAATCAGGATAATACAAGATCTAGCAGCTTCTACATTAAGGGATCGAAGGGCTTGGAATAGGATATTCCAGAAGTCAAAGGAACTAGGACTAAAACCAAGAATCACCTACCCAGCAAAACTGAGTATAATACTTCAGGGGAAAAACTTGTCTTTCAGTGAAATAGAGGCTTTCAAGCATTCTTGATGAAAAGATCAGAGCTGAAAAGAAAATTTGACTTTCAAACACAAGAATGAGAAGAAGCATGAAAAAATAAAGAAGTGTAAGGGACTTAGCAAAGTTGAACTGTTTATATTCTTACATGGAAAGAAAATATTTGTAACTCTTGAAACTCTTCAGTATCTGGGTAGTTGGTGGGATTACACAAACACACACCCACACACACACACATACACACAGCCACACACATACACACATGCATGCACACACAGAGACAAAGAGCACAGAGTAAATTGAATAGGATGGCATCATATCTTAAAACAATGAAGTCAAGCAGTGAGAGAGAAATGTATTGGGAGGAGAAGGAGAAATGGAATGGGGCAAATTATTTCTCATAGAAGAAGCAGGCAGGAGACTTTTTAGTGAAGGGAAAAAGAGGGGAGCTGAGAGAAAAACATGAAGGTTACTCTTCTCATGTTTGAGTAATGGAAAGAATAAAATGCAGAGTCATTTTGGTATGAAAACCTATCTTACAGTACAGAAAAGTGGGTGAGAAGGGGATAAGCAGGGTGGGGGTGATGATGGAAAGAAGAGCAATGGGAGGAGGGAGCAATTTGAAATCAACATTCTTGGGAGGGGCAGGACCAAAAGAGAAAATAGAAGCAATGGGGGACAGGATAGGATGGCGGGAAATATAATTAGTCTTACACAACTTGACAATTATGGAAGTCATTTGCAAAACTACACAGATATAGCCTATATAGAATTGCCTGCCTTCCCAAAGGGAATAGGAGGGGAGGGAGGGATGGGAAGAAGTTGAAACTCAAAGTTTAGGAACAACTGTTGAGTATTGTTCTTACTACTAGGAAATAAGAAATACAGGTAATGGGGAATAGAAAGTTATCTGGCCCTACAAGACAAAAGAGAAGATGGGGTAAGGGAAGGGAGGGATGATAGAAGAGAGGGCAGATTGGTGATAGGGGAAATTAGAATGCTCAGTGTACTGGGGTGTGGGAGGGGACAAATGGGGAGAAAATTTGGAACCCAAAATTTTGTGAAAATGAGTGTAAAAAGTTAAATAAATAAATTTATTGAAAAAAAATTACTCAGAATACCCAACCTGCAAATTCATTTTCTTTAATACTTTAACTACTTTTTTGGAGATTTGCATCATTTAAAAAAATAAGTTCTTTTTTGAAAAAAGTAATGCATCTTAAATTTCATAATTTATTATAAATTTGTAGGGTTTATTCTTTGCATTAAAATTTTGGTGATGCAATATAGCACCATGCAATCATAGACGATCACATTATAAACAAGGCACTGCATCTTTATACTCCTGCCATTGCGCACTGAACTTCCCAACAATGCATGACACACTCACCTGACAACACTTGCCTCGTAAGACCTATCAACAGACTTGACTACTGATTAGTTATAACATGCATTTTGTTTGTTTATTTGGAAAAGAATGGAATCACTATGACTTTAACTCTATTAAATAACAGATGAATTATATACAAATACATTTTCAAAATTTTCTTCTTTTTTCTTCTTTCCTTATCCTACCACCTTTTTCTTTTTATTCAGGGTTCCCCAATGCTACTACTACTGCACTAGATTGTTCCAGTCCTCCCCAGGGGGCAGTACCGCCAACGTTGGGAGTCTATACCCTAAGGGTTCTTTGTATATCAAATTATGCCTTTACTCTACTCTGTATAACAAAGGTATTTTAAGGTCTGAAACACTAGGGAAGAGAAATCTGATTCATGGACAGAACTTAGGAGGCTGCATTGATCCCCTAAGCAAAGTTAGAAATAGGTGTGTTAATGTGTTCTAATTTTCTTCAATTTGTCTTTCACACAGCTGCCAAAGAGGTTATTTTAAAATTCAGTTTCAAATCTGTCACAATTCTATTCAATAAACTCCAATGTTTCACTATTACTTTTAGAATCAATAAATACCTTTGATTTACTTTAACATTTCACAATCTGACTCTGGCCTACCTTTCCAGTCTTATATATTGCTTAGCTCCATGTATTGTAGAATCTAACTAAACATCTCCTCTTGTTCTTTTTCACATATACACCCATGTCTGAAATTTACTTCTTTCTCACCTACATCTCTTAAAATCCCTAAATTTCCTTCAAAATCAGTTTGCCTAAAAATCCTGCATGTGTTCTTTCCTAATTTCACTAGCTCCTGATGCCTAACCTACTTCCTTAAAAATAGTTTTAGTTTACATATAATAGATAATTCCTCCTAACAGACTATAAACTCTTAGAAAGCAAGGACTGTTTCATTTTATATTATATATCCCTGGCTCTTAGGACAGTATCTGGCACATAAAAAGTAACATGGATCTTTGATGTTCTTGTTTATTATAAAAATTAGCTCACAACTTATTTACACCTGCCCAACTTGTGCAATTACCATCCATGTCCTCCTAAGTTTACTACAAAGGATATACCCTCCTTTTTGTGGATGTTTTTACTCCAGACAACAGTATTATGCCAGCAAAGCTCTCTGACTGTCTACTTATCTATTGTCTTCATCATCTGATAAACTCATCTTATCTATGCAGAACTGAGTTCAAATCTGCCCTCAGATACTTACTAGCTGTGTGACTCTGGGCAAGTCACTTAAATTTTGTTTGCTTCAGTTCTTCAGCTGTGATACTAAAACTACAGAGTTGTTTTGAGGATTAAGTGAGATAATATTTGCAAAGTACTTAGTGCAGTTCCGGGCAAATATGAGGCACTATATTTGTTCCCTTCAATTCTTCCCTCTTCCTAATATGCAATGTTCCTTTTGACATCTTTGTTCCTATTCTTCTTGATGTTCCTCATCAGTTAAATATTCCAGTCTATTAATAACTTCCACATGTTTCTCTATTGCTTTCTGAACCCATTCATTTTTGATTCTTCATGTTCCACATATGTAATGAATATTTATATATTAGTTTTGATTGGAAACATTAAGCCTTCACAATAGTATATAGAATTTGACTCACCACAAAATAAATAACTATCTTCATTGAAAAAGAGTTTTTTCCATGAAATACACATACATTGATAAAATGTGACATTAAGATATTCCTTCTCCTATCCTCCTATTCCCCAGTCCCATATCTGTCCAAATGTATGTACTCTACATCAGGGAGTAGGTGAAGTGGTAAGATGGAGGAGGAGGGTTGAAATACAGATCAAAGGGTTGGCATAGGAAAAGGAATGAGAGTAGGGACTGTGTTCTCAAATATTTTAAATTTTTGCTAAAGGGATGAAAGTTAAGGAAGACAAAAAGAATAGCAAGGGTTGGATATTACTTAAGCATGGCTGTGCGCTTAAGGTTAATAGAATTTTGAACACAGTCTAGACCATACCAGTCTCTAATCTTGGAATGACTAGGGTCAAAACAGTGTAAAGTCAGAGGCAGATGTATCAGGAATCAAGTAGACCTTTAATTAGTTTCAGTGAGGAAAACACTTGCAAGTAGGAGTCTTCCTGAGTAGGAGGGTTTAACATATTGAGATAGAGGTAGTGCTTATACACATATGGGCTGGACTATGACATAGTCATTTTTTGGCCTTGAGTTACTGTTTCCACAGGTCCGGTGGGAGCAATATTGTCCCAAGTCTTGGGAGTTGAATTAACTCCATGATCTCTGCATGTACACTCACTAGCACTCTAAGTAGAATAGGTATGCTTAGGTATGATGCATGGCTGTCAAATACACAGGAAACATATAGGATATTTCAGTTTCACTTTGGGGAATGTAATCTTAGATTTTGTTAATTTCCATTGAGGGTTATGTCCCTAGTCTCATGATGGCTGGTAGGTACAGTATTCTCTGCTACTCTTTTGTTTTCATATCTTCAGGACCACATTGTGTATTTATCTCATTTTCCTTCTGCTAGCACTTAGTGAGAGATGTTAAACAAAGAGCAAGCTAAAGGATCTTCAATAATATCAAGAACACCCAGAAAATAAAAGCTAAGCACAAGGACCAAGCACAGCTTTTTTTTTTTTCCTAACCAAGGATTAGACATTTCTAAGAGCCCTATTTACCTTAGCATGCAAATGAATGTGAGCCAAAACAAAATATAAGCCAAAGAAGGCTGGTCCCTTAACCTAGCCAGAATTCCTGCCTTTATTGCAGAATAGCAAATTGTAAATTCATTTTGTCAGAAAAGGAACAGACAAACAAGCAAACAAAAAACCTCATTGTCTCAATATACCTTACTTTACATTTTTGCTATGGGTCTTACTCTATTTATTTTCTTCTCCTTGAAAGTAAATTGTAGGACCAATAGAAATACACTTCTAATATATTTTATATTTAGGTATATATTTTAGAGAGATAGAATGAATGAGAACTTTAGACTTGGAGTCATGACTACTTGAGTTGAAGCCCAACAACCTACACATTTACCTGACACTATTAGCTTCAATGTAAGCTACATTACTCTCAGAATTCATTTCATTTTCAGGAAAGTGGAGGAGATATTAGCACTGACCTCTCTGGAGAGCAAAAAGTATGAGATGAAGTAATCCTTATATAAAAGCACTTTAAACATGTTGGTTGGTTGTCCTTCATCTTCAAAGTGGACCAAATATACATCACCATGATAAAGCGAAATTTCAGTGTGTCCAACTGTGGCTAATCAGACATATATGAACTTGGAATGCTCTACCATAGGTTGGGCACAGATAGTCCATATGAGTATTTGGGGTGGGCATCCCAAATTTGTGTATCCTGCATTTATTTTGTACAGTCTTAATTCTGCTTTGCTCACAGAGCACAGCAACCTTTCCAATCTGGGCACGCCATGCTGAGCAATTGTGTGCCAGTGATTCCCATGTTGCACAGTCAAATTCAAAGTCCTTGAGAGGGACCTTGAGAGTGTCCTTGTATTGCTTCTTCTGGCCACCATGGGAGTGCCTGCCCCATACAAGTTCTCCATAAAAGTCTTTTTGGCAAATGTACATTTTGCATTCAAACAACATGACCAACCCACCAGAGTTGTGCTCTCTGAAGCATAGCTTGATTATTGGCAGCTCAGGTGGAGAAAGGACTTCAGTGTCTGGTACCTTATCCTGTCAGGTGATCCTCAGAATTTTCCTAAGACAGTTCCAACAGAAGTGATTCAGTTTCTCCACCTTCTCTCCTTTTCCCTACTTTAATAAAGGGTCTTCTTTAATCTAATGAAGGATCTTCAATAAATAATAGAAAATTAATAAATGAAGACAACTATATTTCAGTAACCTTAAATTCATATACCTTAAAAATAATATTGATAGTGTAGACTGTGAAGGTGTAGAAAAAGAAAGCAACAATCACAAAGCTAGCATGGCCTTGTGAAGGACAAGTTATAGGTATTAGGGTTTAGTCCTGCAATTTTACTGGAATGCATATGGAAATCTCAAATGAGGAAATTCTACTGGTACCTTAGCTATAATTGACCCTCTTAAAGAATTACCTAATAAACTAAAATGTTAAGTAATTTAGGAGAAGTCACATAACCAGTTTCTGTCAGAATTGAGAGTTGAAAATAGGCTTTACTGATTCTCAAGACACTTCTCATCCATTTTGACATAATTGTGTTCCTTATGCCAATTCATGTTAATAGAATTTTGTTACTTTTGCTGTTGTGCTGTTGTTGCTCTGGTTATTAATGTTCCTCTTGCTTTTGTTGTTGTTTTCACAGTTAGAATACTTGCATATTTCTTTGTCTCTTAGGGTCTCCAGTTGAAGACAATAAAAATATGAGTTAGATAGTAGGACAGGTTAGGGACTTGCTTAATGGGCAGATCCAAAGTGCAGTCAATGATCAAGGCATATGAACATAAAAGTCAGTCTGTGTTGGAGTTTCTCTTAAAAGTGTATATGGCTTCATACTGTTAAGCTTTTTTAAAATAACTTATATAAAGTCATAGAAGATATCATTGCCAAATTTGTAGATGACAAAAAGTTAGGAGGGATGTTAACATATTAAATGACAGAATAAGGATTAAAAATATCTTGACAGACCAGAATGATGAGTTTAATTTAATAAGATTAAATTGAATAGGATAATTATAATTTGTTACATTTGGATTCAAGAATCAACCTTGCAATTCTAAAATGAGGATGATGTAAAAAAGAAAGAAAAAGATTTGATAGTTTTGTGGAATGCAAGCACAATAAAGAGTCCAAATTTGATATGGCATATTACCACAAAAAACAATATAATCAGTCTGTATTCAGAAAGGCATTTTTTTACATTATTAGTGTTGCTGTATACTGCCCTGATCAAATGAGATATCATTGTATCTGTAAGTATCCCAACATACTAAAGGGGAACTGCTATCACAGGTTCTTAGATCTGCATTCATGAAAGGAAAGGTAGCTTTTGAGGGATTAATAATCACTTTAATCAAGTACATGTATCAATCCTTAAATAGATATCATTCATCTATTTCAGGGAATTCATCGCCCTGAACTTCAAAGAAAATATAGAGAAGTCAAAGATCAACAGACATGGCTTCCTCTGCCTGAATTCAATAGACAAGTTCAACTATCTGACCATAGTTACTAGAAAGGAAAGAATCAACATCTGGGTTTCAAAGCTGATGGGCTCCTTAGTGGCTTTCCAGATTATACCTGTGGCCAAATAAACAATTCCACTTAAGTAAACTGCAAAGTAAACCTCACCCTCAGAGTATTTATACAGTTTTAGAGCCAAAGGGTATCCCACCCCTTGAGAACCAGTGTCTTATTAATAAAAGGTGTGGGCATTCCTACAAATCTTCCCTAATAAAACGTCCCTTCTTGGGCAGGCCCATTAATGAGTGGGGATGATCTTTGATTACATTAAAATAATTAAAAATACAAATACATATACTGTTTCTAGTTAAAGAAATTTTAGTTTCTGTACTTTACTCCTAGCAAAGACTTGACTGATAAAGGTAAGATTCAGTCAGAAGCATTGGATTATACTAAAACAAAAACAGCAAAGGATCCTATTTATCTTACAGTCACAATCGTATTATATGAAGTTGTGAGCACTTCATTTCAGTGAGGGCACTGATTTTTTAGAGATAAAATTTGAAAGTAACTGGAATAGTAAAGATTGGACCTTGAGGTCATATCCTCCAAATGAGGATCGATTAAATTAACTGAATATATTTAGCTGAAGAAAAGAAGTATGAAGGCATGATTGTATGATTCAAATATTCATCTTACTGTTATCATGAAGGGGAAATGCAGTAGGGTTACAACAGAAAAGATGCTACTGGTAAGTATCCCTTTTTACATAGTTTAGAGAATAAAATATATTTTTTGCTATATTGTTTGAAGGTCAGCAGTTAGAAAAGATCTATTTTGGGGGTTCTTTAGTCCTTTCATACCTTTAGTTAATCACAAAGTTTAGGTAGGACAAATAAATCACAGCTGTGATCCTGACTCTAAATGGGAAAGGGAGATCAGGGAAAGCTATAGCTCAATGGAAGAACTATAACAAAGAAAATAGATCCTTGTCCTATATTTGAGAACTATTATAGTTATTTCTTAAGTTACCCTTCTGGTAAATCCTGTATATATTGGGTTAGTCTTTTATAGCATTACAATACCTGGATTTGAGAAGGTTTCTCTCAATAGTCTTATCATGGATATTTACTCTCTACAGAGGTGAGAATTAGGAGAAACAGGTGAAAATTGCAGAGATAGATTTAGATTTGATTTAAGAAAAAAATTCTTTTTTTTGTTTTTTTTAATATAAATTTATTTAACTTTTTACATTTATTTTCACAAAATTTTGGCTTCCAAATTTCTCCCCATTTGTCCCCTCTCCCCACCCCAACACACTGAGCTTTCTAATTTCCCCTATCACCAGTCTGCCCTCTTTTCTATCATCCCTCCCTTCTCTTGTCCCCATCTTCTCTTTTGTCCTGTAGGGCCAGATAACTTCCTATTCCCCATTACCTGTATTTCTTATTTCCTAGTAGCAAGAACAATACTCAACAGTTGTTCCTAAATCTTTGAGTTCCAAGTTCTCCCCATCCCTCCCTCCCCACCCATTTTTTTTGGGAAGGCAGGCAATTCAATATAGGCCATATCTGTGTAGTTTTGCAAATGACTTCCATAATAGTCATGTTGTGTAACACTAATTGTATTTCCCTCTATC
>JAQQSK010012447.1:0-11871 GCA_028658325.1 Potorous gilbertii | reverse complement strand
GGTATTACACACACACACATACACACATGTACACATACATATGTACAGGAGTACACACACACACATTCACACATGCACGCACACACAGAGACAGAGCACAGAGTGAATTGAATAGGATGGGATCATATCTTAAAAGAAATCAAGGTAAATAAAAAACGTTCTTGCCTTGGAATATTCTCCAGGGCCTTTTACTTTACAGATCACTAATAGCTAACATTACTATTACAAGGTTTACAAAGGATCTTGCATATATTAATTCATTTTCTGTAAGGTAGGCACCCTAGGCTTTTTCACATTTTACAGATGAGAAAATTGAGGCATAGGAAGGTTAAATGATTTTGCCTGTGATCACAAAGCTGGGAAGTAACAAAATCAGAAGCCAAACCCAGCTCTCCTCATGTTGTCTAGCAAGTTTTACACTATATCATATTACCTTTCAGAAAAAAGGAATCTTCTAAAGTTACATAAAAATAAAATATTATATATTTTTTTAAAACATAAAGTTACTTTAGTACCATATAGCACTTGACCAATAAGGCAGACAACATGCTCCAGATGCCATTGTATAATGCCTTCATCCCAACATCTTCAACTGTTTTCCTGTTCTATGAACACTTAGATTTGCTAGGGAGAGGATGAAGGTAGGATATTGTCATAAGCAGGTCCCAATCCAAAACAAGACTGTTGGGATGGTAGGGAGGATAAGGTTATGAACCCTAGGGTTTATTTTTATTACCTCAGGAGCAGTGGGGCAATAGCTGATTCAACAGCTGGATATGACCAAATTCTCTGACTTTGGTGCATTTAGATTTCAATGAAGCATATGGAAAACTCTCTCGTGTTATGCTTGTGAATAAGATAGAGATATATGAACTAAATGATAGTACAGTTAGATGGATTTGGATCTGGTTAACTGATGAAACCTAAGGGGTCTTATTAATGAGTCAACATCAATTTGAAAAGATTTCTCCAATGGAGTACTGTAGGATCTGTTCTTGGTCCTGTGTTGTTCCATATTTTTATCAATGACTTTGGCAAAAGGCATACATGACATGTTTATCAAATTTGAAGGTGACACAAAATTTGGAAAAGAGGGGGATGTTGGGATGAGATATATATCAATGTCCAGATGACAGAGTCTGGATCCAAAGATCTTGATAAGCTAGAATAATGGGACACATGAAATAATATGCACTATTAGTAAAGATAAATTTGGGGGCTCCATAAATCAATTTCACAAATATAGTATGATTAGACAAAAGTTCTTTTCAAAAAGATCTGATTGTTTTTAGTGACCTATAAGATCAATATGAGTTAATGGTGTAACAGGTTAAAAAAAAAAGTTAATAATATCCCTAGGCTGCATTATGAATGGCCTGACACATAGTAAGTACTTAACTTGCTGGTGGGAATCCAATAAAGTATTTCTCATCCAGTATCTGGACTCTTGGGTGATCATTCCTTGACCAGAACCACCATTCCCTATTAAGCAGGGCAGATATGGGTCAGGAAACAGAACATCAGAACTGAAAGAGCCCTTAGGACATAAGATGTCAGGGTTGAGGAGAATTCCTGAGAGGCAGATTTGGCCTCTTTGGCTTTAAGGAGAAAGCTCATAAAGTGGAATGAGTTGGCCTGGGAAATAATGGATTTTGTTCCATCAGAACAAAGTCTGGTGGGATGGCCACTTCTGAAAGCCATGAAGAGAATTCTTACAGAAACAGAAGGCCTCTGAGATCCCTTCTAGCCCTAATATTTTGTGTCTAGTGCCCAGAATAGAAAGAGGACTAGGGACAATGTCATATAAGAGTGTCCTCACACAAGAAGAAAACGGGAATATTTAACCTGGAGAGAAGACTTGGTGGGTACATAAGACAGCAAGCTCCTTGACAGTAGGGCTGTCTTTTGTCTTTCTTTGTATTCATAGCACTTAACACAGTGGTATAGTAGCTGTTTAATAAATGCTAGTTGATTGAACTGACTGGCCCAGGCCTGACTCAGGCCCTTAAGTTTTTAGAACAGTTTCATTGCTTTTTTAGAGGAAATGTAGCTCAGCCTAAATAACAGGAACATTGGTAGCTACTATGCCTACAACATCCTCTCATAACCGAAGTATGCAACAGGCTGTCTTGCAGAAAAGGGATCGGATTAGTTCTTCTTGACCCCATAAAGCAGAATTAGGAGGAATGGGTAGAAGTGACAAAAACACAGATTTTGGCTTGATATTCCTAACAGAGCTATCACAAAATGGAATGGGTTATCTAAGATATCTTACTATCTAAGATAGTAGTAAGATAAGTAAATAGTAAGATAGTAGTGGGTTCACTCTCATTTGAGGTCTTCAAACTGAGTTTAGGCATCTGTTTGTTGCCTATTTTGTTGCAGGAAAGAATCTTGGTCAGTTTGGACTAAGTTTGGACCTCTGAGGTACCTTACAACTCTTCTGTTCTGCAGTTCTGTGATAGTAGATGTTAGCCACTCGCACTGATAAGATACTTTCCAGAACTTCATCATAGAATACTATTCAAATGAAGTTGGGGGTTTCTAAAAAGCCATTAGCTCAGTGGATTACAATAGAAGAGGAGCCCAAAGAGAAAGCATTGGTTTCATTCATGAATGAGTCCATCAGGATCATCCTGTTAAAAAAATCACATACCGTACCCTTGACCTAAGCCATTTGTCCTATAAATGGATAGAACTGATCCTCAGAGGTACAGGGAGAAAACATGAAGATACACTCATGCAAACTGCTACAGGAAAAAAGAAACCAAAATTATGTCCTTCTTAGCACCAAGGATTTAGAAATGTATATTCATAGGAGAGGGTGGAGTTTTTTTGTTATTGTTGAAATACTTACAACAACTGCTTATAATAATTTTGTATTACTATATAGTGGTATTCCCAAGGAATAGACTTATTAGAGGTGCAAATTTGATGAATTCCTGGGCAGGCTAGCTAATTATAAGACAGACTGCCTCACTGGTGAAACCTTGGATTAGTCATTGGTGAAGTTACTTATAAGTCAGTGGACAGTTAACTCAGATTATTTGCCTTGACTAACATTCTACTATGATGCCTCATT
Source organism: Potorous gilbertii (assembly GCA_028658325.1). NCBI lineage: Eukaryota > Metazoa > Chordata > Mammalia > Diprotodontia > Potoroidae > Potorous > Potorous gilbertii. The sequence goes on along the minus strand of JAQQSK010012447.1, from coordinate 8,789 downwards.
AAGGCAGGGAATTCTCAAAGACCGCAGTGGTAGAATGAAAACCTACCAAACTGGTGAAGTGTTTAGCACAGGTCCAGTAATGGGCTGTATGTCTTTCATACTGGGTTTGGAGAGAATGATAACTAGCAATTTTGTTTGCAGGGGCAAGCAGCATACCTTCAAATCAACTTTTTAATTCATACTATAAAAAGAACAAGAGAAGCAGCTGGGTGGTGCAGTGAATAGAGCACCAGCCCTGGAGTCAGGAGAATCTGAATTCAAGTCCAGTGTCCAGACACTTACTAGCTGTATGACCCTGGGCAAATCATTTAACAGAAAGGGAGAGAGAGAGAGAGAGAGAGAGAGAGAGAGAGAGAGAGAGAGAGAGAGAGAGAGAGAGAAAGAGAGAGAGAGAGAGAGAGATAGGGACAGAGGCAGAGGCAGAGAGAGAGGTAGAGAGGCAGATAAGCAGGGAGAGAGGCAGAGAGACAGAGAGAGAGAGAAGAACAAAAATTCATTAAGGTAGATTCAGCTGAGTAGAAGATGAGACTAGTCACTTGATTAAAATTTTGTGTCTGTAAATTTTAGTGCCCTAGGACAAAGTCCCTCTTGCTCAGTCTACTGAAAGGTCAGCTACCAGGAATTTCATCAAGAATAAAAAAAGAGAAAAAAATTGTCTTAGTTTATATGGTATTGACTATGAAAACAATAGCTTATAGGTCCTTAACCAGGGGTCTATAGATTTATGAATAGATTCCAGAGGAAATGGGAGGTGGAGGGAGGATGGAATTACATCTTAATTTTCACTAACATTTGGTTTCCTTTGTAATCCTATGTGTTTTGTTTTGTGTATTTACATTAAAAGTATTCTGGGAAGTGGTCCATAGTTTTCATTAGACTAGCAAAGGAGTCCTTAACATACACAAAATAAGAATTCCCAAAATAGATGTTCAGAAAAGGAAGAAATCCATATTGGCTGTAGTATTCACAGAAGGATTTTTGAAGAAGGTGGGACTTGAACTGGACTCTGAAAAATATTTGTAAGTAGGCTATAAATCAATAGAAACAGATGGTGAAAGGGTGAGAGAGGAAGGACATTCTGGGTGAGTGGAGCAGAACGAACAAATATACCATTAACATGTTGAACATGTGGAAATTGTCATGGTGGGAGTGGAGAGTACATCTTGGGAAGCATAGTAGTAGCATGGGTGGATAAGGTGGGATTGAATTCTTGAGAACCTTAATATGTAGGCAGGTGGAGATTCTTTTAGGTAGTTGTGTAGCTGAGTGACATAATGAACAACATGACCACAAAGCCAGCACTAAGGGTAGATGGAGTAGTCAACTACCCAAGGAAGAATTTGCAGAGAAATACAAGGCACTTTTAAATACAGCTTTTCATAAATGCATATATTTTAATGACAGGAATTTATGCTTTTCAGAGCACATAGATATTTATTTTGTGACAAGTTGCATGTGTTACCGTCAAGGCTCAAAGCTTCCATTAGAAAGAAACTGACAAGTAGTACAATTTTCAAATCTTACCTAAGATCACAAATGCCTTGCTCCAGCTGTGTATGACAGTGCTGTACTGGGTGCATTAAAGAGGAAGGAGAGTAGAAGAGGGAGGCAAATATTACAGTATACAAGTCTGAGAGGATGAGAATTTGAACTTGGTGGTGAAAGGAGAAATAAAAGGGAGGGTGTGAATGCAGAAGATGTTTCGAAGGAAGGAGCAAACCCAGTCTCAGTTTCTTCAGATGTAAAATTGAAAACTTCCTAGGTTAAAATGAATACAGACTGTAAAGCACATGACAAAATTAAAGTGTCCTCAGTGCACTTAGAAATAATAGCGCAAAAGAAGTAGGGTGTCAGAAGTTGCTGAGAAAATAACTCAAAGGCATGTGAACTTTTCTACCTGAATATTAGAAGCCAAACATGAAATGACAAGACAGTGAGAAGGATGACTGATCAAGTAAAGTGCGCATTCTCTAAATTTGTTGCAATTGGAAATTTTGGTCCATTACTATAACAGGTTGCCAGAGACATGTTGCTAGCCTGAGTGGGTGTTAGAGCTTTCTCTCCTGAGCCTGTCTGAATGCTTGTAAATGATGGCAATCAGTACTCGAAATATTCCTCAATAGGTTATGCTGCAAGAAGCTGGCAAATGCATGAGTGAAAGCTCTTAACCTCCTTTATCGTTTGAAATCCTATTATAAGCGGAGAGATCTATCTTTAAATTTCTGATTCTCAATATCATGTATATCTGTATCTTACCTAATAGAGGCAGTTTGGTGTAGTCAAAAGACTGCAAAAACATGGGTTTTAATCTGAGCTCGAATATTTAATGACTGTGGAGTTATATGTGACTCTATGTGACTCCATGGACTTTGCCCACGGGATTTCATTGGCAAAGGTACTGGAGTAGTTTGACATTTACTTCTCCAGTGTATCCCCATTTTACAGATGAGGAATTGAGGCAAATAAGGGTTATGTGACTTGCTCAGGGTCACACAGCTAATAAGTATCTGAAGTCAGAGTTGAGATCAAATCTTTGTGACTCTAGTGACTCTGTCCACTGTATCACTTAGCTGTCCCTATCTATAGAGAACATGTCCTGAAAGTTTTAGTGCAATTCTAAGCTTTTAACTTCAAAATTACGCTGCAATGCGACAAAGTAATACTTGAGAGGTCACTTAAATTTAGAAATACTTATGTATTTCTTATTAAAATTCAGCATAACCATCATCTTGTTGCTCCAATCATCACATTATTCCAATGGATTTTTGAATTTTGTAAAATCTTTTGTCAGCTGCTGTACAGGGACTGAAAGAATTTCATTTGCTATCCTTAGCCTGAAGATCATCCAAAGAATGAGGTTTTGATGCATATAATTCTGATATGATCCCAGAAGAAAAAGTATAATGGAGATAGATCAAATCACTGGGAAATTTTTATCCAGAAATTGTCACACACATAGCACATACTGACAAAGTACCTAGCCATGTTAAAATTAAACTTAAAAGCTTATTATTCAAAATTAGATAAGTGTGAAAATTGAAATAAATTTTCAAGTTACATTTTTTGTATATTTGTAACATTTCTACATCTCAAATTATCAAAGTTTAAAACTGCATGAAGAAGGAGGAATTGTGGAATAAGGCAGGAAATTTCCTGACTCTGTCAAAGTGCCCCCACAAATAACTTAAAATAATGTCTCAAAGTAAGTTTTAGAGGTGAGAACAGCAGTCATCCAGACTAAAGAAACTTGAGAGGACATTAGGAAAGAGCTAACCACCCAGGGTGATAGTCTGGCCTGATTGAAGTACAAAGACCTCCAGACATTTAGTATGTCCACAAACAGTAAGCCCTGGGGGCAGCTGTGTAACAAGCAGCTTTAGCTTCTGGAACTTTCACTCCAGGATGGTGTCAGGGTTGGGCAACTGAGCAAGGGAAGATTGTGGGAGCCCTTCATTGGTGTGGGACACAGAGCTAACTAGACAAGATCCCAGGCTATGACTGTGGACAAGGAAGAGTGAGCACATGTCATTGGGTATGGTTGCAGAGGGCAGGGCCCATCTGGTTATGATCCCTCCCAGGAAAGTAAAAGTGCTGGTTTCAGTTCTAGGGGAAGAGGGTGAGCTGATGCTTGCAGCCGCCTGAGAGTCCACAAACATCAAAAGAGTTTAGGGTGGTAGCAATGCTAACAGCACCAGTCACAGCTCAGGGATAGAAATGCTTATCTGAGGTCATTTATAGACCAAGATGTGAGCTGGAGGGGCAGTGACCACAAGTGGCCTTGGAATGTTAGATGAACTAAGCGATCAAAAGCCCCCAGATAAGATAAATAAAACAATAGTATAAAAAACCCAAAGCCTGAGATATTATCCCCCACATTGCAGTAACAGAGCACAACTTTAACATAAAGTTAACAGTCAAGAAACAGGTCATTTGAAAAAATGAGCCAAAAATCCATCCATAGATCGCTACTATGGTGATAGAAAAAATCAGGGTTCAGACTTGGAAGAAAACAAAACAACTCCTTGTAAAGCTTCAGAGAAAAATGTAAAAGAATCACAAGCTCAAAAAGTTCTTGGAAGAACTTGGAAAAGATTTTAAAAATGAAATAAGAGAGGTTGAGGAGAAACTGGGAAAAGTAATGCAAGAAAAGTATAAAAAGAAAATCAACCTATTAGAAAAAGAATTCCAAAAACTTACCAAAGGAAATAACTTCTCAAAAATCAGAATTGGCAAAGGAGAAGCTAAGATATCAAGAAGTAATAAAACACAATCAAAAGAATGAAAAATAGAAGAGAATGTAAAACATCTCACTAGAAAAATAACTGACCTGGAAAACAGATTAAGAAAAGATAATATAAGAATTGTCAGACTACCTGAAATTTATGATTCTTTAAAGTCTATACACTATGGTTCAAAAAATTATTAAGGAAAATTGCTCTGAAATCCAAGAACCAGAGGGTAAAATAGAAATTGAAAAAATACACCAATCACTGCCTGAAAGAGATCCCAAAATAAAAACTCACAGAAAAATTATAACATTAAGTTTCAAAGCTCCCAGGTCAAGAAGAAAATATTACAAAATATTACAAGCAACAGAAAGAAAACATTTAACTATTGTGGAGCTATAACACATAATATAGCACCTTTTATATTAGAAGACTGAAGGATGTGAAATATGATATTCTAAAGAGCAAAGGAGCTGGGTTTGCAACCAAGCTGAATGTAGTCCTGCTAGGGGAAAAAAATGAATATGCAATGAACTAAAAGGCTTTCAGATATTCTTGAGGAAAAGAACAGAATTGAATGGAAAATTTTACTTACAACAGTTGGGAGAAACATAAGAAGGTAAAGATGAAAGACTAATTATCACGGATTTAATAAGGTTAAACAGTTTACTTCTAACATGGGAAAATTATATTTGTAATTCTAAGAATGTTATCACTAGGATAGTTTGAAAAAGTACACATATATACATACACATACATAAGGCATGAAGTTGAGTTGACTACGATGGAATAATCCTAAAAAATAAAATTGGCTAGGGAAAGGTAAAATGGAGCAAATTATCTCAAACAAAAGAGGTGTGAATGGAAGAACTGTTCTAGTGGGTGGAGAGGATAGGGTGGAAGGCAGGTAGTGCAAGAACTTAATTCTCATTAGAACTGGGTTAAAAAGGGAATAATATATATTTAGTAGAGAATAAAAGTCTTCTTGACTTACAGATAAATAGGAGGACAAGGGGACAGAATACAGCAGCAATTCTTAGAAGGGGGTGTGGGTTAAGAAATGTAGGGCAAGAAGATAGGATAAGACATACTTTTAGAAAAGAGTGTGGATTAGAGAGGCAGTGGTGAGAAGTAAATTAGATTTCTGAGGAAGGATAGAACAGAGAGAGAGAGTGAAAGAGAGAGAGAGAGAGAGAGAGAGAGAGAGAGAGAGAGAGAGAGAGAGAGTGAGAGAGAGAGAGAGAGAGAGAGGATAGTTAGGAAAAGTACAATGGAGGGAAATTCACAATTAGTAATTATAACTTTGAACTCATCCATAAAACAGAAGAAGAGCAGAATGAATCAAAACCTAGAACCCAACAGTATGCTGTTTACAGGAAACACATTTAAAAATGAAAGACACAAAAGAATGAAAATAAAGGCCTTGAGTAGAAAATTAAGTAAGATAAATACTAAATATATATGCACCTAATGCTATAGCATTCAAATTTCTAAAGAAGAAAATAAATGAATTACAGGTGGAAATAGATAGCAAAACTACAATAGTGGGGGATTTAAACCTTCCCCTCTCAGAACTAGATAAATGTAACTGAAAAATAAATTAGAAAGAAGTCAAGGAGATTAATAGAATCTTAAATAAGCTAGATATGATAGATATCTGAAGATAACTGAATATGAATAGAAAGGAATATACCTTTTTCTCAGCAGTATATAGTACCTTTACAAAAACTGACCATATATTAGGCCATAAAAACTTTATATTTAAATACAGGAATATTAAATGCATCCTTTTCAGATAAAAATTTCAATAAAAATTTCATTTAATAAAAGGCTATGAAAACACAGATTAAAATTTAACTGGAAATTAAATTATCTAATGTTAAAGAATGAGTGGGTTAAAGAATGTCATAAAAATAATAATTTTATTAAAGAGAATAATAATGAGACAACATATAAAAATTTAGGCAATGCAGCAAAAGTAACAATCAGATATAAAAGATATTTATAACTCTAGGAATGTTATCATTACTAGGATAATTTGAAGAAGTATCCATAGATGGCATGGAATTGAGTTGATTATGAAGGAATGATCCTAAAAAATAAAATTGGGTAGGGAGAGAAAAAAATGGAGCATATCCTCCATTTATATCTTTAAAAGAGCAGGTCAATAAATTGATATGCAGTTTTAAAATAAAAAACAAGAAAAAAATTTAAAACCTCAATTAAATACCAAGTTAGAAATCCTGAAAACTAAAAGTGAGATTAATCAAACTGAATATTTAAAAAACTCACTGAATTAATAAAACTAGGAGCTGATTTTATTTTTTAAAAAACAAAATAGATAAACCATTGCTTAATATGATTCTTAAAAACAGAGAAGAAAACCAAATCACTAGTATCAAAAATGAGAAAGGCAAATATTCCACAAATGAAGATGAAATTAAAGCAATTATTAGGAATTACTTTGCCCAATTATATGCCAATAAATTTAACAATTTATGTGAAATGGAATAATACTTACAAAAACATAAACTGCCCAGATTAACAGAAGAGGAAATAAAATATCTAAATAAACTTATTTTGGGAAAATATTAGTGTCCTAAGAAAAAAAGCATCAGGATCAGATGGATTTGCAAGTAAATTTTTCCAAACATATAAATGTCAACTAATTCCAATATTAAAAAAATACTTGAAATAATAGACAAAAAAGAAATCCTACAAAATTTCTTTTATGAAACAAATATGATGCTCCTATGTAAATGAGGAAGAACAAATATAGAGAAAGACAATTATATACTAATTTCATTAATAAATATGGATTCAAAAATCTTAGATAAAATACTAGCTAGGAAATGACAACTATATATCACAAAGTTATACAGTGCAACTAAGTGAGATTTACACCAGAAATGGAGAGATAGTTTAACATAAGGAAAACTATTGACATAATAGATTATATCAATAGCAAAAGAAAAATCATATGATTATATCAACAGATGCAGAAAAAGTTTTTAAATTGCAATACTCATTCCTATTAAAAACACTTGAAAGCATAGGTATGAAACCATTTTTCCTTAGAACTAAGAAGTATCTACCTAAAACCATCAGCAAGCATCATTTGTAACAAAGATAAGCTAGAAACCTTCACATAAGATCAGGAGTGAAACAAGGATACCCATTATCATGGATATTGTATCAGAAATGGTAGCATTAAGAATAAGCAAATAAGAAGAAAAAGAAATTGAAGGAATCAGAAGGGTCAATAAGGTAATAAAAATTTCTTTTTGCAGATGATATGATGGTATACTTGGAAAATCTTAGAGATTCAATTAAAAAGCTAGTTGAAACAATTTATCATTTTAACAAAGTAGCATCTATAAAATAAACTCATTTAAATTAGTAGCATTTCTATATATCACCAACAAAGCTCTGCAAGAATAGATCGTAAATATACCTGCCAAGACAAACCCAGAAACTACATGAACAGAATTATAAAGCACTTTTTATACAAATAAGTCAGATTTAAATAACTGGACATTATTCATGAGTAGGAGAAGCCAATATAATAAAAATGACAATTTGACCTAATCTACTTATTTAATGCCATACAAACTAAATTACCAAAAAATTATTTTATTAAGCTTGAAAAAATAATAAAATTTATTTAGAAGAACAAAATATCAAGAAAATCAAAAGAATTGATGAAAAATGTAAAGGAAGGTAGTCTAGCAGTGCCATATCTTAAACTGTATTATAAAGTGGTAATTATCAAAACTATCTTGTACTGACTATCGGTGATCATTGGTCAGTGGAAGAGAGCAGATATAGAATACACAGTAGCAAATGATTATAGTTACTTTGTGTTTGATAAATATAAAGATTTAAGCTTTCAGATGAAAAGGTATTGCTTGGTAAAAAATTGTTGAGAAAACTGGAAAGCAGTCTGGCAGAAAATAGATACAGACCGATATCTTATACCATCTACCAAAATAAAATTAAAATGGATATGTGACATAGATATAAAGATATCATAAATAAGTTAGAACATGGAACTTATCTATCAGATTGATGCATAGGAGAATTTATGAATAAACAAGAGATAGACAGCATTATGAGGTATAAAACTGATAATTTTGTTTACATTAAACATAACCCTTTTTCATAAATAAAACCAATGTAGTCAAATTAGAAGAAAAGCAGGAAACTGGAGGAGGGGAGGGGAGGATGTATGGATAGTTTCTTATATAAAGGCCTCATATTTAAATATAGAGAGAACTTTGTCAAATTTATAAAAATATGAATCATTTAAATGGTCAAAGGATATGAACAGGCAGTTTTTGGAAGGAGAAATCAAAGCTATTTACAGTCATATAAAATGCTCTAAATCATTATCTTTTTTTATTTTTATTTATTTATTTTTTATTTAACTTTTTACATTCATTCTCACAAAATTTTGGGTTCCAAATTTTCTCCCCATTTGACCCCTCCCCCATACCCAATACACTGAGCATTCTAATTACCCATATCACCAATCTGCCCTCTCTTCTTTCATCCCTCCCTTCC
>JAQQSK010012446.1:0-11872 GCA_028658325.1 Potorous gilbertii | reverse complement strand
TGCTTCTGATTACTGCCTCCTTTAGTTTGCCCTGCCTTTTATCAACCCCACCCCCCATTCCTTATCCCCTTTCCCTTCAATTTTCTTGTTGTTGGTCATGGATAAGTAAAGTCAATATTAAAAAAAACGACAATTTTACCTAACAATGCCATCCTAATTAAATCACTTAAAATATAAATATTACTCCAATTATTTAAATCTGGCTTCGTTTGTATACAAAAAGTATTTTATATTTTTTATGTTCATGTGGTTCCTGTGTCTGTTTTGGCAGATATACGCTCAGGTATTTTATATGATGGAGTTCCAGTCAGGATAACACAAAATTGTTAGTAGCTACTATGTTAAAGGGGTGGAGGGCTTGACATATGATATTCCAGAAGACAAAGGGGCTGGGACTGCAGCAAAGAATAACCTGTCCAGCAAAACTGAGTCTGATCCTTCTGGAGAAAACATGGGTATTTAATGATCTAGAGAATTTTTAAGCATTGCTGGTGAAACCCATGTTTTTGTAGACTTTAAAGTTGTACAAATATTTTATATACTTTCTCATTTGAGCCTTATACCAATCCTGGAAAGGAGACCTTGGTCTGGTTTGGGTTAGTCCATTTGCACAATGATTTCATTAGTGCAAGGACTTCCTAGTTTAGAAATTTCTCTCAATGACTGGGAATAGGCAACGTGAGTCTTAGAGAGTTTCCTGAGGGGACCGTGCTGAGAGATTGAGTGACTTGTTCTGAAGGCAAAGCTCGAACCCAGATCATCTCCACTCCAAGATCAGCTCATTATGTTTTACACCACTCTCCATCTCTGAACTTCTTTAAAATCTTTCTGTGTGACCCCATGTCAGACCTCTCCTTTTGACTTCCAAATCTGACTTGGGCTGGAAAAGTGTCCCTTCCTGACATTTTGTTGGCTCTTTTGCTCCAGAATTTGATCTTGGGTATTCTTTTAAAGTTATTTGGAGAAGAGTGGTGGAATAACTCATATGTAGTGCTTCTTCTACTCTGTTCTCAGCTCCTCCCCTAAAACTATGTATGTTGAAGTGCCCTTGTATGAGGGCAAGCATTATGAAAGAGAAAAAGTTGTGAGCTAGGCACTGACCTCGCTGAGGAAAGAAAAGGAGTATCCTGGAGGTGTATCTACAACAGGTATCAGAATTTTGATTGTGTGGTAGATATGGATTAAATGAACCTCAAAGGAGGAAAAATTACTGAGTGATGGTTATAGAGATGCCCTTGGAAATGCCAATGAGTAGCAAGAAGTATTCAGCCAGGGGAATGAATAAAGTTCAACCAGTGCTAAAAAAAAAATAAGAAAAGAAGGAAAAAGAAAGGAAGGGTTAACCAGGTAACCTGTGTCATCAGAATGGAGCTAGTTGTTAGTAATATCCAGAAGATGGGAAAAGAAAGAAAAAGATTTAAACTGAAAGTAAGTTTGTTACCTAAGGAACAAACATCCCTTAGATAACAGTGGAAGGGGTGGGTAGTTTTAGAGTGGGACATTGATGGGAGGGAGGAGTTGGATTGAGATGGATGAGCAGTAGGGGAATAGAGAATGGTATCTAAATGATGACTTCTAGATATTCAGAATTACTGTGATGAGAAAAATATAAAACAGGAGTTTGGAAATTAGTGAGGAATGAGTTCAGATGATTTGCTAACCAAAAAAAAGTTGATCTCAAGGTGGCATTCTCTCACAGTGGTTGGTGACTCAGGCAAGAGCTCAGAAAAGGAAGCTGATAGAATGACATTTGACATTTTTCTCTTAAACCCTAAAAGCAGACCAGACCAGTAAATAAACAAGGAGCAGGCTAGAATTGAATTCTCTATCCCTTGCAGGCAAGAATGTTCCCCTGTAAGTGGAAAGAGGCCAACCTAGGACACCAGCACTTGATGGAATGGTTTCCATTTAATCCCCTGCAGGCAGGAAGAGATCAGCCTAGGGGACTAACATGTACTCTGTCTCCCCAGCTGAGGAGGCTGGACTCTCAAAGGTATGACATCTTCCCTATTTCTTGTCAGCAGGAAAGAAGTAGGTAGTTCCCTGGCTCCAAAGAGCTTATGATCACTTGTACATTTTATAACTTAACTTCTTCATGTTTATATAGACTGAAGCAATGGACAAGGATCTGGCTTTGAAGTCAGAGGACTGGTTCTGCTACTTACAACCTGTGAGACATTGGGCAAATCACCTAACCCTTCTCTCTCTCAATTTTCCTATCTCCAAAGAGAGGTAGCTAGTTTAGATGTCTCCTGAGGTCCCATCAAACTTGACACCTGTAATCCTTTTGATAAATATCCATAGCCAGACTTCTGTGGGTGTTTTGACAGTGTTCTATTCAATGAGAAGTACTGGCAGAGGTGGGAAGCCTAGTTGTTTGGGGGATGGGGGTACAAGACTTGGGAGTCACCATGTCCCAGCTTTGTATTTGCACTAAGTGAGAGGAGTGGGTGGTGTTTCTGACTCCTAGGCAAACTTTTGTATAAGAAAAGAGGTCTGTCCAAATGGAGAACCCTTAGTCCAACACTGGATTTGAACTCAACACAGGAGAGATCCTCTGTGTTTTGCTACAATAAGAAAGTCTGAAATACTTCTCTCTACAAGATATTACAAGAAAATTAGAAGAATATGGAACATATTCATTCAATTTATGGATAAACAAGAGATAGAGAACAAAGTTAGAAATAAAATGGATAATTTTGATTTCATTCAATTTGATTTCATTTCATTTGATTTCATTCATAAGAAATTGTACAAATAAAATAAATGTAGCCAAAAAACCAGAATATTGGCAAAAAATAATTAGACAGTTTCTCAGATAAAAGTCTCCTATCTCAAATAGATAATGAACTATGTCAAATCTATGAGAATACAAGTCATTTCCCAACTGATAAATGGTCAAAAGACATGAAAAGGTAGTTTTCCAATGAAGAAATAAAAATAATTTGCAGTGATATTAAAAATGTTCTAAATCATTATTGACTAGAGAAATGCAAGTTAAAAAATGAGGTATCATTTCGCACTCACCAAATTGGCTAAAATGACTGAAGGGGAAAGTGGCAAAAGTTGGAGGGGATGTAGAAAAATGGGGACACTCATTCATTGTTGGTGGAGTTGTGAACTGATCCAACCATTTGGGAATTACGCTCAGAGAGGTATTAAACTGCCTATACCTTGTGACCCAGCAATACCACCACTGAGTCTATTTCCAAAGATGATCAGGGATAAAGGAAAAGCACTTATCTGTACTAAGATGTTTATAACAGCTCTCTTTGTGGTAGCGGAAAACTTGAAATTGTAAGAATTGGAGAATAACTGAACAAGTTGGGGTAGATGAGTGTGCTGGAAAACTACTGTGGTATAAGAAATGATGAGATCAGTGATCTTAGAAAAACATGGAACAATGAAAAGTGAAACGGACAGAACCAAGAGAATATTTCTATCAGCAAGGATCCCAGCACACTGTAATGGCACTCAAATTAGAACCTTTTGCTGTTTGTGTTTTACTAAAACTGCCTCTGATTGAATAATGTGCTGTAGGAGGAGCTTTCCCACCAATTGATGGACCAGCCTACTGAGGGAATCTTGATTAGGGGAGTTGTTTTATAAGGGTCCCAAGCACTTCTTGTTTTCTCTATTGAGGCACCAGGTCAGAAGGTTATGCCCCCTGGCTCTAAAAAGTGTATAAATACTCTGAGGGTGAGGCTTTACTTCAGAATGCCTCCCTCCCCCACTCAGGCTAAAACTCAGAAATTGATACTTCCCTCTCTGGTGACTGTACACGTATGTAATAGTCACACGTGTGTATGTAATGGTCGGGCAGTTTGGAAGTGCTGTCTGTTGGTTCATTTTTGATTTCTCTGAAGTTTTGATTTTGATTTTCTGTGATACTTGTACTTGACTAAAGTGGTCATTAACCCCTTGAGCGCTGCTTTCCTTTTCTGTATGTAGATGTAAGAACCTGTGATAGCAGGCTCCCCTGTGTATGTTGGGGTGCTTACTGATGCATATACACAGGAGGGCCTCCTGTACAGGTTCTTAGATCTGCTTTTATAAAAGGAAAACAACTTTTGAGAGGTCAGCAATCTACTTTAATCAAGCCATATATCATTCATTTAGTTGGGGAGAGGGGGAATGTCAGCACCCTGAACTTCAGAGAAAATGCAAACACAAATTATAAGTAGAAATTACAAACAAAAAGACCCACAGACAGGGCTTCCAACTGTCTGACCATATACAATACATACACTGTTACCAGAGACAGAGGACCAGCATCTGGGTTTTCAAAACTGGAGGGCTTTTCAAAACAACTGCCAAGAGTCTCATCTGGCACAGGAGCCCTCTTCCAAAAAACAAGCCCCCAAGTAAAACCTCATCTCAGAGTATATATACTCTTCTCAGGTCTGGAGGGCACGACTCAGTGCCTCATTAGAAATTAACAAAAGGTATCTGAGGCCTATTAATGGGCAGGGAATATCTTTAACTCTTCCCCCCCAAAAACACACCATTAACTTTACAACATTGTATACAGTAACAACAATATTGTTTTAAGAATGCCTTTGAGTGATAAAATCATTTTGACTCTTATAAACACTTGAATTAACAATAAAAGACATATAAAGAAAGAAGCTATCTGCATCTAGAGAAAGAACTGATAAATAAAAGCATGTATAGAGTAATTTTACATATGTGTATTATATGTGCACTCACACATATACTATATATACATAAAGATATATATAATATATATACATACATATTGTACATATTTTTGTCTTATGGTAATCATCTGTAAGGTAGGGGAGGAAGGAAGAAAAAAGAAATTTACATGATAATTTTATTACATATTTTTAAAAGGAATAGCAATTTGTATGTAATAGTTTTGCAGTTTCATATGCAATCATCTATTTTTTAAAATTATGCTATGTTAGGGGAATTCTTGTTTTATTCCTTATATTAAAAATAGAAAAGATAAAAAATACTCATCTCTGCATTATGAAAGCAGAATCCATAACAGTCTAATGATTTTGGGCGCTGATTTTTTAAAAGCAAGTTAGTAATGTTACCTCCTGAGACAAAATAAATGTAGGAAGATTGGGCCTTTTTATTTCTCTTTATTTTTCTTTGTAAATAGTATTTTAGTTTTTTTCATTTACATGTAAAGATGGTTTTCAACAGGAATTTTTATAAGATTTTGAGTTCCAGTTTTTTCTCTCTTTTTTCCCTCCACACTCTCCAAGAAATCTGATATAGGTTATACATGTGCGATCATGTTAAACATATTTCTACATTAGTCATGTGTAAGAAAAAAATTTAACAAAAGGAAAAACCACAGGAGAAAAACATACAAAAGAGTGAAAATGGTATATTTCAATCTGTATTCTGATAGGTCTTTCTCTGGATGTGGATAGCATTTTCCATCATGAGTCTTTTGGAATTATCTCAGATGATTGTATTACTGAGAAGAGTTAAATCTATCATAGCTGATTATTGAACAACATTGCTGTTACTGTGTACAATGTTCTCCTGGTTTCTGTTCATCAGTTCATGTAAGTCTTTTCAGGTTTTTCTGAAATATGCCTGATCATCATTTCTTATAGCACAATAGTATTTCATTACATCGTATACCACAACTTGTTCGGTCATCCCCCAACTGATGGGCATCCCCTCAATTTCCAATTCTTTACCACCAGAAAAAGAGCTACTATAAATATTTTTGTACATGTAAGTCCTTTGTCCCCCTTTTTTAAATGATTTCTTTGTGATACAACCCTAGTAGTAGTACAGATGGATCAAAGGGCACATGTGCCCTTTGGGAATAGTGGAATGGACCACTTTAAAAAGTTGTAGCAGATATTACAATCTGTGGAATTATGAGAGACAATGCCTGTTGGTAAAAACCAATCTAAAATGTATATAATGTCTATAAATGACTGAAACTGTATAGAAATTAGGGAAGGAATGTATATTGGTGGGCATTACTATTTTTAATGAGCCCTAGTATGAATTTTAGAATATACATTTCACTTTTGAGGTTTGTGTATTGTTTGCTTGCAAGGGGAATAACCTAAAACACATTGGGTGGTGTTAGATTATATAGATGGGAAAAAGAGCAGTGAGAAATTCTTCTAAATATACCAATGCCCCTGATATGGTTTTGTCCAAAGGGTTATACTAATATTTATCCTATGCACACAGAATTTGATTGGAATAATTCTAGTTCTGGCTGCTACATTGGAGTCAGGAGTAGAATTTCTGAGTCTTTTGGAAGAATTCTTAGTCTTCTCCTCACCCGCCTACATGGAAGAATAGAGTGGTTTATGAGAAAGAGGAAAGCTGTTGGGATTCTTGCCTTCAGACAGAGGTTATGCATAGTCTCAGAGAGAAGAACTCAATATTAACGATAAAATGATTATTAATACTTTGAATTGAACTAAAGTGAAATTAGGTTAGGTCAGGTACTTGAGTTTGCTTTCATTTCCAACTTAAAATCTAAGTGAATGAAAAGCCACTATGGACCTATGAGATGAAAGAACCACACAAAAGCAAAGCAGCTGTTCCACAAGGTGACAATTTAGGTTTTATTAAAGAATTCATAAGCACAGTGAAAAAAGGAGTAACTTACCCAAAATCTGTAAATCACATGCACAGCTTCCAGGAAGATGCCAACTGTAGCAAGAAGCCAAATTTCACAATGTCAAAATGACATCCCTAGATTTATCCGTATGTAATGAACACGTTTTATGCAGATAAGTAGGAATAGCCTCCTTGTTCTTTATTCTACATCAATGATAGAACATCCATGGTAAAATTCTTAGAATTTTTTGAATGTTTAGATTTCTTTCTCTTATGTAGTTTCTATGGATTCTTTACAAATATTTAATTTTTAAGTTTTCATTTGCCATACACCGTCAGAAATAGGCTGTAACATACTTTCTACATAATGATTTTTAAATTTTCAAGGAGAATTCCTACTTCCATATGGGGCTGTCCAAAGGATGTTGAGTTTAGAGTCAGAGGATGTGGATTCACCTCTCGTGCCTTTCTGTTCGGACAAGTCACCTCATCTCTGTGGATCTCCTTTTCTTCACTTCTAAATGAGAGGAGTAGGGGTAGAGAGTTTTGAAATTCCCTCCTGTCTCTAAATCTCCAGTCTTAGGGAATTGATTTTCTCATTTTAAAGAGTTGACATTTATATCCATGTCTCCTCCATAATCTCTTACTCTTTCTTCTCTATTTCTTGCTTTCTATAGATCTCTTTCCCTTGGATGACCTTATGACACCTAAAACTAAGGACATAAAATATAAAATAAAGCAAAACAAAACCCAGCTTATTATTTCCATATCTTATTTCTTCTCAACTTTTACCAATTTATTTTCCCCTTCCTATCATAATTCTGATCCTTCAGGCCTATGATCTTGGAGTTATGCACGGTTACATTTTCACACCATCCTTATTCCTTCCAGGAAGCCACCGAGTTCTGAGGAATGTTCCTTCTTTAATATTCCTTGGATCTGTCTTTTCCTTCTCCATTCAAAAACCCATATTTCTATTCACTTTGAAGGAACATGGTATGGTAGAAGGAGCATTCAATTTAGAATCCACAGTCCCAGCTCTGCTACTCACTAGTCCCTATGACTGCAGGCAAGTCCTATATACTCTCAAAGCCTCAGTTTCCTCATCCGTAAAGTGAAGCTAACCACACCGGCCCAGCCATCAGTGTTGTTTCAAGGAAAGTGCTTTGTATGTAAACCACAACTTTCTATAGAAACATGGGAGAGCGGTAGTAGTTCAGCCTGAAGGAATATAGCAGATTTCTTGACGTCCTCCTTGTCTGTAAGTTCTCACAGTTCTCTTTCTTCCTGCATGGCACAACAAGCACACTGAGTCTGTGTTTTTATCGTTTCTCCTTTCAGAAGTCTATTCTGTGTTCCATTTTTCAAATTAAAACTCCTAACAGTTGACCTCACTTCACAAATTATTCCCGACATAGTACCCTTAGCATTGCTATACCTGAGGTTAAGATCTTTCCTCTTCTGTTTTCTCATCTCCCTGCTAGAATATTGTGTTCCTTCCCTCTGTTGAAAAACTGTCAGAATGAATTTACTCCAGGAGGATTTTCGGTACCTTACTAATTTCCCTTTCCTCTAGACAATCTAATCACTCCAGTAATCCAAGAGCCCATATGTACTTTTAAAACAGACACAGGGGAAAAATGTAAATAGAGAGATGATGTAGACTTTAAGCAACTAAACCTGACTGTTTCCTGTCTTTTTCTTTAAAGTATAAATTCCTTTAGGATTGAGGCCATGTCACTTCCATCATCACAGACATTTTATTGAGTACTTACTATGTACAAGTACCTTGCCAGGCATAGGAATACAAAGACAGAAAAGGAGTTTACAATCTTTTTTTTCGGGGGAGGGACAGGGGAACAAATTGTTCATAGATTATTAAATAAAAAATACACTTCCCACAGCACTTAGTTCATGCATTCAGTAGATGTTAATAACTGATAATTAAATATCATACATGTACATATATTTAGTTTTTTTAGAATGCTTTCTTTGTATCAACTTTTTGAGATAGATAATACAACTATTTTCCCAATTTTACAAGTAGATAAACAGAGGTTTAGAGAGTTTGAAAGGTTGTCAGGACTTGAACCCAGGACATCTAACTTCCAAGTTTTTTCTGTTGTGTCATTATTGTTTCTCATAGTTGAGGCTGCTGTGACCTCAGGCTGATATTCCAGTGAGTTCAGAAAAATAAACCCCTATGAGAAATGGGTGAAAAACTACAACTATTACCTTGCCTCTGAACTCTTTCTGGGATGGCCAAATAGGAAGTTACAGAGGTGAAGGGTAAATAGAAATCCTTTGGTATTGGTCATCCCTTTTGTTTGGCCTTTGAGTTAGCATTCCAAGCTCTTATTGGTCTGATCAGCCCACACTGTGACTTGACTCTGACACAGTGATATCATTTTGATCCTTTTCAAGGACGAAGGATAACAACCAATCAACTAGTTGAAGGAATGAAAAATAAGGTGGTAAAAAAGTATATGCAAAATAGAAATGGGACAGTGTTGGTAAGAAAACTCATTTGAAATCCAACTTTGGTTGAACATTGACAATATAATAGCTAGCCAAAGAATGAAATGTCACCACTCACACTCACCATAAATCCTTCATGTTGATTTGAAAATCCTAACTGAGTATTTCTATGACATTCCAGTTTTCCTCTGTAAGAACTCTCTTAATGTAGGCCCACTGTATCTGCAGCAGAGAAAAACAAAACCTCATTTCATTCCCCAAAGTAAGAAATAGTTCCCTAGATGCTCCAAGCATGCATTGTTCTACATTCCTGTGCCACTGGAGTGCTCTTGGCACCCAGTACATGTGGCTCACTACATATGTCTGTTAGAGAGTCCTGGCTCAACTCCTCCCATGACAAAGAACACTATTCACAAGGCTTGAATACCATTCCTTTGGCTGTGTCAAGCCTGAGGCAAATGTTTGGAGCTGTGGAAATATCTGTGCCTTTTCCTTCTCTATTAAATTTATCCAGTTTGAAACACCCTAAGGAAAGCAAACTTCTTTTAAAATGGCATCATAGGAGAATGCAAAGCCACCATCTTGGAAGACTAGAAGCCTGAAGCCTGTTGTTTCAATTGCCCTGGCTGTTATACTTCATTCTGGATTTTCAGACAGGCATCCTCTAGGGTAACACCATAAATCAGTGGGAAAATAATGACTAAATGAGAATTGCATCTCTTCTCCCAGGAGAAAATGTTGATGCTTGTGAGAAAAGACCACTGGAGACCTAAGTTTAAATCTCTCTACCACTTGCCAATATCCTCCCTGGATCTCAGTTTCTTCTCCTATAAAATGGAGAGAATAATACTTGTTCCACCTACTTCACAGAACTGCAAAGATCAAATAAACATAAATAATATATAATATATTGTATTATAATATATAATATATTATAATGTAATTGTATATATATGTATATGTGTATGTATATATATATATATATATATATATATATATATATAGTGCTATTTTGTATAAAGCCTCCATTAATATCCTCTGTTGTGAATTATTGGCAAAGAGATGACCTTGGATTTATCAAAGAAGTGCAAAGTTTGGTAGGTCATTCAAAGCTGGAAAATTTTTGAAGTTCAGATATGCTCCACACCAAAGATGATGAACCTCACTCTATCACAGAATTTTGATCGTTAGACTGGACCTCAGTGACATCCAGCCCAACTCATTCCCAAAAGGAATGATGAGAGGTGATCTAGACCCTGCTAGAAGACCTTCAGAGAAGAAGCTCTCCCCACCTCTTCAGGCAGATCACTCTACTTTTGCTTAGCTCTATCTTCCTATCAAGCCTGAATTTCCACTCTTTGCTCCTGCTGTTTCCTTTCAGGGACTAATAGAACAAATTTAATCTCTCTTTGGCATGATAGTCCTCCAGATATTTGAAGATAACTATCCTGTGCCTCCTCCCCCAAGTCTTTCCTAAGCTAAATGCTCTTACTTCCTTCCACAAGTCTTCATATAACCTAGACTCAAGGCCCACAAACATCATAGGACAATGGTGTTTATTTCCCAGTCATTCATTACAATACAAGAAGAACATGCGATAAAGTGAGGATAGAAAGGAATAGAAGGAGTTGCATTTTGCACTGTACCAGGGAGCACCCACACGGATGAAATGGTAGATATTCAAAATATTGCAGTATTCTTCTAATGATAAGTTTGTCAAAATTCTTCACCATTAACTACAACTTTTTTTCTCAGCTAATAATCAAATCATAGCTATAATTTTTTGCTAAGAGAAGAATAAAAAGTTAGATACACCGAATTCTTTAAGAGAATGACTCTTACATGATGTGGAACTTTGTAATTTCATAGTATTTTCTGTTTATACATTTGCATGTCTACTGTTTAAGGAGTAGTTAGGAAAATTATTATTCTAGACTCAGCTAATGGCACAGTAAATAGTGTTGGGTCTGGAATCAGAAAGACCTGAATCCAAATCTGGCCTCAGATACTTATTAGCCATGTTGCTTAACCTTCATGGGCCTCAGTTTCCTCAACTGTAAGATCGAAATCATGATATCATCTGCCTCACAGGATTGGTGCGAGGATCAAATGAAATAATGTTTTTTAAAAGTGCTTAGCACAATGTGTGACACCTAATGGTCAATGTGTATATACTTATTCCATTCCTGTTCTAGTATCTTCCATCTAAGGTTCATTGTGTATTTTAAAGGGGGGGCACCAAAGTCTGGGAAAAGTTCTGAATATGGAATTAGAAGAACATGATTTGGGGTCCTGAGCTACGAGGGACCTTTGGCAGGTTGCTTTAGTTCTGGGAGCTCCACTTTCCTTATCTGTGAAGTGGGGATAAAATATCCTCAAAATTTCACAGGATTTCAGTGAGAATCACATGAGATGACGAAGGCAAAGTGCGTTATAAATAACAAAGCACAGCCTAAATGTCAGCTGCTCTTATCGTTACTATCACAGATAAGGTAAAGTATAACACTGGTGTAGAGCGCAGGTCCTCCAACTTCTGGCCAGCTCTTTTTCATCCAGACTATAGGAGTCGTCATTCAGAACTGAGGCCTCCAACCAAAATCAGCCGGCAGGGTTATGAGATTAGTTATTTCTTGGTGGTGGTGTTTACTGTTCATTCTGGAAAAGGACCATGACATCAGGAAGGTGATGCCATGGCTGCAAGTGAATTGGATTTAAGTGAGTCAGGGTTGTGCAAAGTCACCAGCCTCACTTTCTCCTCTGGAGCCATCTGGGTCTGGTGGCCAGATATAGATCAGGATGACTAGAGATGGCCCTCAAT
>JAQQSK010012445.1:0-11872 GCA_028658325.1 Potorous gilbertii | reverse complement strand
CATTCCTTCTAAGCATATGGAGTTCTTGGTTGGATGCAGTCCCATTCCTGGTCTTCAGAGCATGAGTTAATTCTGACTGGGTATGGTCTGCTTACTACATGCCTTTTGATTGGATCTTGAGCCATAACTGCGTGTAAATAAAAAAGACCCCAACAACTCAACCTCCTTCTTTCCTGCTTAACTGTGTTTGAATGAGGTGATCACTACTCTAAGCCCCTGTGTGGTGAGAAACTTGAGAAAGGTCCGTTTTAGGATGCACTGGACCGAGGACACAGAGCATCCTTCCAGAGGGCTCAGATACACATACCCTTGGCAGTCTTAATACAACTGTGCTCTTGTTTCTTTATCATGAAAGTCGTGGCTGGGGACATCCAACGAAGTAACCAAAGCCCAAAGAGACCTGATGACTTGTACAGGGCACTGTGCATCTACTTGGTGAGCTGGGAATCAACCTGCTTTCCTCTTCTGCAAAATGTTTTATAATTGTAATAGTATTTATCTCATAAAGTTGTGAGAATCAAATGAAAAAATATATTTAAAATGCTTTGCAAATCTTAAAGTGTCGTATTTGGTAGCTTTGTATTTTGGCAGGTAAGCGGATGCCACATTGGACTTAGAGTCAGGAAGATCTGATATTCAATTCTCAGATACTTACTAGCTGTATGACCCTGGGCAAGTGACTTACCTACCACAGCTTAGGTTCTGCAGCTGTAAAATAAGTATGATAGTAGTACCTATCTCCCAGGGGTGTTGGGAGGATAAAATGAGACATCTGCAAACATTAAAGCGCTATAGAAATGCAGCAATAATAATTCAGAATAACTATTTATATAAACAGAATAAGATTTTCCTGTTTATTTATGTTGTCATTTCAAAGCTCCTTTATGTTCATTTCTGGTTAGCAGAGGAGAACACACAGCATACAGGGACCCAGAAACCATACCTTTCCCATCTAGAGTAACTTAGAAAGTCTTTAGTATTTCTGACAGTTTGCGACTAAAGTTGTTACAAGTATTATAGAGGATGCTGGTTTTCACCTATAGACTTTCCTTTCAAGCCCTCTAGTTGGCACACTTGAAGATTAAAATAATAATTAATTAAAAACAAGAAACAAACAAAATCAAAATCCTTTAATTCATACGCTTGATTTATTTTTTTTTAAATATTTTTCTTGGGGGGGGGCAGGTAGTTAGGTGGCACAGTGGATAGAACACTGACCCTGGCGTCAGGAGGACCTGAGTTCAAATCCAGCCTCAGACATTTGACACTTACTAGCTGGGTGACCCTGGGCAAATTACTTAACATGGATTGTCTCTCAAAAAACCCCCAAAAATACTTAGGGTGCACTCCTTAACATCATATCTGGAAACTAGGTGAGAGGCATCTACCTTTTGGCCCTAGAATTAGAGTTAGTCCCTATTTCTTACTTTGTATATAGGTGTAGTCAAATTTAAGATGTCCTAAGGCAGATTTTGGTCAAGGCATTGGTCATGAGTTTTTTTCCACAATTTGATATTTCCATTTTTTATACTTCCTTCTTACTTTTTCTTCTTCCTCTCGCCTTCTACCTTGAAAAAAATGATCAAGATGATAGAATGGCATGTATGTTTCTAAACTGGAAAATTCACCCTGAGTTGCCAAGAAATGCTAATTCTCCTGTTAACGAGTGTGATGGCTTGTTAGCTCCACTCCTTGGGGAGGTCCAGAAATGATCTTCTAGAAATGATTCTTATGTTGGAACAATCAGAATTTGACCCCTTCATTTCCACTTTCTAGCTACATCTCAACTTTCAATCTCAGTTCATAGGAAGCATTCAACTTGAAATTTTTTAAAATAATATTTGGAATGAGAAACCTAAAGGAAGGTTCTCTTGACTCTGGTCTTCCTTCAGTGGGACAGAAGAACTTGTCTTGGGAGACATTTTTCCCATGAAAAGGGGAAGGCAAACCTTTCTCAGGGGAAGGCGGTTATAACATTGGCAATGAAGGCAACCTCATCCTTGACCTGAAGGACAATGACACATTGCCCATTTCCTGTTGTTCTCAGGAAGGAGGACATTCTTAAGGAAAGAAGACATTTGCCTAGAAGATGACAGTCCAGAAGGAGAGCCAAGCTAAACTGGATCCCAGATATGGTTACAACGGAATATTGGTAAACAACATGTTCTGTGGCCACATGGCTCATTCCTTGGATTCCCTGAGCTCTCTTGGTTTGGGAGATACTTTGCAGAGTTGGGCCTTCATGAAACCTTCCTTCCTTAGAGCACAAAACTGGGAAATATGGGTGACTGATGCATTTCAGGAGAGAAGAGAGGAAAAAAAAAACCCACAGAGAACAATAGTCTTGAACTGGAAAAAGGCTGACAACTCGAAGTGAGAGCTATAACAGTCTGCTTATCTCTCACATGTCCTGGCCGAGGGAGAGCAGGCCAGTTTCCAACAATATGTTCTCTGGGGTTTTGCCCAGACTAATTTTACATGACAATGACTGCTCTATGCTCCTTTCACCGAGGGACGGAATGTCTTTGCTGGAACCGAGGGGATGGGCAAGAGTTGGTAATACTGTGACTGCAAGATCTCTGGGATCTCCTGGGTGGCTGGAGGAGGACAGCTTCATGAAGCTTTGCTAGGAGTGCTTCCTTGCTGATCCTACCGTCCTTACCGAAAGATCCTATAATGGTCATGTGCAGTGCTGTCAAGACAAAGAAAGAAGAGCATCCTTGCCCCCTGATTTTTCCCATCCAAGTGGAGCAAGGATTAGGCTTTTTGTTCCATGCTAAGTGTTTGATAATTGATCAAGAGAGCATGGCATAGCCTTTGTGTGGTTGGGTACCTGTGGTTTAGGTGAAATGTTCTCTGGAGTTAGACAATAGGAAGTCAGCGAGAATTTTAGGCTGGCCCAGAACTGCTCATAATCATTCTTAACAATAAACCTGATTTTGAAGTTTACTGGTCCCTTTACCCCCAAAAATGAAAAAAAAAAAAGAAAACCAAATGACTTTTTTGAAAGGAAAACCACTGATAAAGGAAATATGACATAAACAAAGGAAAAAATGTAAGCACGCTGTTCTTTTCAGTGCAATAAATGCACTGAACAGGGAAATACCATAAGCTTTGACCCATAGTACTTACCCTTTTCTGGTATCTAATTTCCATTTGCACACAAAGGGGAGATTCTTTTCTCTCAGTTGGCTTTGTAGGAAGATATAACCCAGGGAAGGCAATGGGCTATAATTAGAACTTCTTTTAGCTTGTTCTTTCAATCAGAATGACTCTTAAGCCGAGTAGACCAGTGCAACTTAATCCTTTTTGTCAATAATGGGCGGGAAAAACTTCCGACAGGTACAGTATTAAGTACAGAAGAGGCCAAAAACTGCTGCCCCTGAGATTCTCACAGAGAGAGCGCCATCACTGTTAACTCCATCTGGCCCATTGGAATACCTGGTTGGCTGGTCAAAGGGCTCATTGCCTTTTCTTATTTAAACTTACATGTAAGGGCTTCACAACAGTCTTGGAGTCAGAGGTTGATGAACACTTTGGTCTTTTGCCATATCCTCTGCAGAACTGGGAAGCCAAACTAGCCAGGTCAACAAGCCTTGATTAAGTACCTGCTAGGTGTCACAAAGAAACGCTAAAGCCATTCCTACCCTCAAGAAGCCTGTAGCTTCATGGAGAAGACAACATACAAACAGCTACGTACAGAGAAGAAATATATGAGATAATTTGGAAATAATCAACAGAGTGAAAGAACTAACATTAAGGTGACCTGGGGAAGTCTTTTTGTAAAAAGTGAAATTTTAGCTGGGACTTGTAGGAAGCCAGGGGAGCCTGGACGAGGAGGGAGAGAATTCTAAACACGGGAGAATGCTGGTGAAAATGCCTGGAGTAGGGAGGTGGGGCTACAACCCAATCTGGCAGAATATCTTTCAGTTATAATTTAATTTAATTCAATATGGTAGTGTGACCCTGTCTTAACCCTGTGACGGGACATAGCACAAGATAAGAGTTAGTAGAAAGTAAAACAAGCCAGGGAAAATACAGCAAAAAGGAACAGTTAGGGATAATGGAAATAGATCTTCCTTAGATCTCTAGTGGAAAGGAGGAGGTAGAGAGGATGGAAAGGGAAGGGCTACATCAGTAAGGGTTCTTATCTGGACCATGCAGGACCAGGTATTGGGAGCCTAAACCATGTGTATTCAGATCAGATTTATGGGACTAGTGATGATTCATGCTGGGGAGTAGGAAAAAGGGGATCAGCTTGAAGAAGTGGCTGCTAACTGATATTCAAAATTCTATGGTGCCAGGGTAAGAAAAAGTTTTGGAAGTTTTTGGCCCATTATCACAGATTTTACTTCTGTAGAGTGAGTCTGGGGATTTGAGCCTCCCTTAATAACTCCTTCATTTCCTGGGATGGGGGGCTACAGAGGTCCTCACAGGGCCATCTATTGGAATATGTATAGGAATGTGCCTGTGTTCTGGTCTCTTCTTGTGGGATACATGTGCTCTGACCTTTTACTAAAGGGCATATTCAACCAATGACTCCTGGTTGGAGTCACCAGGACAAGATTTGAGATTTGGGGGAGGGATGGTGAGGAGGCAGAACTGTGTTAAAAGGATTGGTGACTGGACCAGAAAAAACCACTGACATTGTGAACCATAAAGATCCAGGAGAGATGGTTTCTTAGTCTCTTTTTGAAGTGGCTCTTTGGACTCAGCCAACATCCCCTGGAATTTCCTTTGGACTTTCCTTGTTGGTCCTTTGGCATATAGTACCCAAGTATTTATTAAGCACCAATTATGTGCCAGGCACTCTTCTAAGTGGGAAGAAATACCAGGGGAAAAAAATGAAGCAGACACTGCCTCATAGAATATTATATTCAAATGTTCCCAGAAATAAATATATCTATGAGGCATACCTTTGGGGGGAGGGGAATTCCTTCTAACTATTGTTTTTGACTTTGTGCCTGTGGTATTCCTTGCCCTGAAAATCCTGGGCTTCTCCGGAGATGTTATGGAAATGCTAAGGAACCCAGGCTTGCAAATTACTTTCACAAAATCCTTCCTTTTCTGCTGGGCCTATAACACCCTGAAGAAGTAGATGAAAATGTTCACTGGATGTAAGATCCTTGCTATTGGCGTGAAGCCTGTATGCCAGCTGGTTGTGAGCAAAAGGTGTGGGTTGTTGTTTTTTTTTCTTTTAAATTTTTCCCATTCTTGTGTCAGTAAATAGTGTGGGTTCTAAGACACCAGTGGGTGACCTTTGATTGTATTTAGTGTGTATTCTGATCAATAAACATTTCCTATGTTCCTGGTCCTCTGAGAGAGGGAGAATAAGTAGGAGACATGATCTCTTCTCTTAAGAAGTTCATAATCCAGGTGGGTGGAAAAACCTAACACAAATGAAACACTGACAGGGCGTAGTAGATAATTAAGTGCTAACTTGTGCTGTTCAGCCTATAAAGTACCATAGAAATTCAGAGGAAACTGAAAAGATTGAAAGCTAAAATAATTAGAAAAGATTTCACAGTACAGCTGGAAATTTAACAGAGCCCTGAAGTACAGTTAGAGTAGAGATGGTAAGAGATAAGAGGACCAAGTGTTTCTGACAAGGGGAAAAATACCAAAGTAGGAATGAATCCAGTGTGATTGTGGGGTTATTATTCCTTTATATTTACTGATATGTTGTTTTATAAGCATGGCATTGTGGAAAGAGCACAGGATTTGGGGTAAGAAGGCTTGGGTGGAGATCCTTGCATGTACCATCTATGTGACCTTGAGTAAAAAGCACTAGCCTTGGTTTCATCATCCTGTCAAATGAGGATGATACTACTTCCACCCTCTGCTTCCCCATATCACTGTAGCCAGATGCTCTGGAAAGAGGACTAGTCTTGAGGTCAAGGGAAACCTGACTTACCAGTCCTCTGACCCTTACTAGCTATGTGGTCATTGGTAAGTCCTTTAGCCTCTCAACTTCAGTTTCCTTATCTGTTAAATGACAACATCTAACAACTCTAGTATCTACTTCACAGTCTTATTTTGATGCCAAATCAAATATGGTACATAAAACACTTTGCCAACCTTAAAGAAACATATAAATACCAGCTATTAGTATCAAATTAAAGACTTTGTAAGCCATAAAGCACTATATACATGAGTCAATTTTATTACCATGATTAAGCAAGCCATTTGTGATGAATTTAGTTATCTGTTTCTACAAATAATAAATTTTTCAAAGATACAATAAAAAATTTTCAAAAAATTTTTAAAATTTGTTTTATATCTTCCCAAAATACAGTTCTATGCAGGGACCATATGTTACTATTAATCACCAATTATTTTTTTAGTACCTTGTGCTTATATTGTATTCGGTAATATGAGAATACTAAGAAAAAACAAACACCAATCCCTACCCTCAAGAAGCTTATATTTAGTTGTAGAAATATATAATCTTTACACATAATTAAGTTTTATGTAGTTTAAGAAAGGATAAAAAACTGGAGACTAGGGGCCCTAGAAAAGACTGTAGGATATGGCACTTGAGTTGAGCTTTAAAGGAAGCTAAGCATTCTAAGAGATGGATAGAAAGAGGGAAGACATTCTAGGCCTTTGGAACAGACTATAATGAAAGGATTTGGGAGGTAAGAGTGCTGAATTTGGGAACTGTAAATAGGCTAGTTTGGTTGGACTAAATGAAAGGATATAAAGTATAATAAACCTGGAAAGATAGATTAGAGTCAGATTGCAAAGTCCTTGAAATTCTAAGCTATCAAGTATATTTTATCTCTGGGTCAATAAGTAGCCCCTGAACATTCTTGAGCAGGACAGTAGCAGGATCACATTTATTTTGATGTACTGATCAATATCTGGAATATCTTGGTGTATTTTACCAAATGGATGCTTAATAAGTGTATATTGAGAGAATAAATACAAGTTTAATCTCAAGAAGGTTAATATGACCAGGTCCACAACAAAAATGAATCCGACATTTGGGGCTGCTCATTGCTACGAAAACATAGTCAGAAGTCTCTCTAATATGTCAGTACATTATGAAAGTGACTGTGTGCAACCATGATGAGGACAGTCTTACCTCTGATTTATGCGGTACCATTCTTTTTGAGATGGCAAAGCATTTACATCGGCATTTAAGCCATTAACCAAACGCTGACTCCAACATCTTCCAGCTATTTTCCTCTGGTGTTTTCATAAATCTAAAAGACAGAAAAGTTTAAATCTTGGCCTATGAAAGGATTGCAATATCCCAACATTTGTAACACCTTGAGGATATTTTGATAGATGGCTTTCTCACCTGAAGAGAAATTAAAAAAAAAAGCTCCTGGCTTCGAAAAGGGGGACACTGGGTTCCACAAACTAGTACAAGTTGTGCCTATAAGGTAATGTGATTGAGTCAATTTCCAAAGAGAAGTCCAAACATGTTTGGAAGAATTGAACCAGGGTTGGAATAAGCAATAGCCTTCCAAGAGGACTATTGTGAAGGAGACAACACTCCCTTGGATGTGTATTTGTATATTTTATTAACTATTTGTTTCATTGTTTATAGACAGGAAAGGTAGGACATGGTGGCACTTGCACCAGATATGGAATCAGAGTAGCTTGTTTGAACATCAGTTTTCTCATCTGTAAAATGGAAGTAGTAATGCCTGCAGTCGCTCCCTTACAGGATCATTACAAGAATCAAATGAAATGAGATCTATAAAGCACTCTGCAAACCTTAGAACGTCACTTTGTATTGTTACTATAATCATTAACTCATTTTTCCTGGTAGCATCTACAGTATTAAATTCATTCATTCATTCAACAATATTTATGGAACATTTATTCTGTGCAAGGTCCCCATGCTCAGTGCCTTGTCTGATACAAAGAAGATAGTCCTTGCCCTTATAAACTTTATAATCTCCTAGGGATCACGGGTTAATAGATTTGAGATGGGAGGAAGCTTGGAAGTTAGTTAAACTTTCACCTACATTTCAAAAAAAAAAGACAGAGCTCCAGAGACATTAAACAGCTTGCTCAAGTTCACGCAGTAACTAGTAAAGCTGGGTCCCTGAACCTACATCTCCTACCTTCAAAGTCAGTGTTCTTTCCATTGTACTTTGAGGAGACAACGTGTCTACAACTAAGCATTATGCAAGGTAGAAAGTGAGACTGTAGTAAGAAAAGCTACAGTTGTTCAGTCATGTCTGATTCTTCATGACCCCATTTGGGGTTTTCTTGGCAGAGATACTGGAGTTGTTTGCTATTTCCTTCCCCAGATCATTTTACAGATGAGGAAACTGAGGCAAACAGGTTCAGTGACTTGCCCCAGGCCACACATCTAGAACTTACCTGAGGCTAGATTGAACTCAGGAAGATGAGTCTTTCTGACTCCAGGTCCAGCATCCTATCCCCTTTGCCACCCAGCTGCCCAATAAGAAAGGAAGAAGAGATTATTTCAGTGAGGAAAGAGAGTCAAGAAAGGTTTCATGGAAGAGACGAGTCTTTGAGCTGGACTTTGAACAATATAGAACACTTAGAAGGGTAGAACAGTGAGAAGTTGTAGAACTGGCACATGTCATCTGAAGTTCCTACCTATGTTACAGAAATGAAGATGGAGCGTAATGTGTGCATCATAGAACACGCATAGATGAGGGACTTCTGGCAAGCCATCTAGGGCCAATGGTTGTCAAACTCAAATAGAAAAGGTGGGGAGGGGCATTAAGCCATATATGAGGATCCCTGTGAGCATGTATTGACTTAGAAAAACACATATTAACATTATCTGTTTTATCATATTTTTATTTTGTTAACTATTTCCCTATTTCATCTTTATCTAGTTTGGCCACATTATGGAGTGCTGTAGGCTGCATGGACAGCATTGAGACCTCTGATCTAAACTAACCTTCTGGCTTGAGGTAGAACTTTATCTATATTGGCTGATTGTCTATGTCTTTCAAGGAAGTGATTATAACTAAAGAGCCCAGGATTTTTTTTTAATCTCATCATCTGTTTTGACTTGTTTTAAGAACATAATCATATTAGAGGCTCCAGGTACATAAGGCAGATACTTCATCAGACCTCTCTGTTTCAGGATTGAGTATTTAACAACCAATCAACTCACTTTGAAGGCAGTTCTGTTATTTGAGCTGAGTACCTGGGACCGGAAAAGATGTGGCTCAAGCACATTTACCGCCTGATACAGGGGGAAAGCCTAATTTCTACAGATTACATTGGAATCCTTCCAAGCAAGTTTATAGAAGAGAAGGAAAGCTGTTGAGTAAAGCAATTAAAAAGCATGTATGGTCATTAAGTGAAATAGGATATAGGAGAGATAGCAATGTAAGGAAAATTCTGCCTGCCTTTTCTTAAGAAATGAAGCACATATGCTTTCAGGATCGAATCTAGAACTAACTCAGTCCTGAGACCTGAGTCTTTTCTTTTCTTTCTTAAAAAAAAAAAAAAATTCAGTTCCCATTTTCCCTTGCGTCAGCAAGTAGTGCAAACTCTGAATTTAAGGCAACCAAGGGACCTGAACTTGAACTGAGATTGAAAATATAGACTGTCCTAGATAGTGCCCCGAGATTAGAAGACATTTTGATGGAGAGCTGAACGTAAGCCTTCTCTTCTCTGAAGAGCCATTTACCCCCTTTTCTGTAGTCAGAGAGGAATAGTCTGTTTCCCAGAAGGAAAAAAGAATTAAAGCCATAATCAAGCCAAAACATAGTTTTCCCAAGGCTTAATTTAGTTGTTTATCTTGGATCAGTGAACACATTAGTTCCTCAAGTCTGAAAGCAAACATTTGTAAGGGTTAAGATGGCCATTGGTGATGGTACACCAAGGCCTCAGATTTTGGTCTTCAAGAAATTCTCAAGCAAGATGTCAGTTGCCATTTTTAATGAGTTTTGAACAAGTGGTGTTTTGATTGGTCAAATGCAACAAGTGTGAGAGAAAATCATTGCTGTCTACTGCAAAGCAAATACCAAGATGACTATCTGCATAGCTCTGTAAATTAAAAAAAAAAGGCATATGAAACATAGAAAGACAAGGAAAGACTGTGCAGATGTAATGTGCCAGCATCTCCAAAGTGAGGACTGAGATAGTCATTTATGAAGTGGCATTTTACATTTCTACGTGGCAGCCAAGACTCAGAGAAGACTGCCCTTTTGGCTCATTGCAGTCACTTGGATTTCTTTTTCTTTTTGTCCTTAAAAACCAAACCAAACCAGATGATCTCCAAGTCCTATTGCTTCCCTACAAATGTGTGGAATTTACCTTTTCTTTCTGATTCCCACATTGTAATTGCCACCCTAGAACATGCTCTGGTCATTTCATACCTGTATCAATGTAATACCTTTTTTTAAAAAAAAAAATCTTTTCTCTAGATTCCCTGAACCAATAAAACCTATAAAGCTCTGCTGCTTGTTGAGTATGCAATCTGATGGAAGGGCCTCAGTCAGGGGCCAGAAAGGGAGAGAAAGGGAGACGGAAAGAGAGAGAGGGAGGGAGGGAAGGAGAGGGAGAGAGAGAGGGAGAGAGAGAGAGAGAGAGAGAGAGAGAGAGAAACAGGATCCTAGGATTTAGAACTGGTAGGACCATGAAAGTCATTTGGTCAGCTCTCCCCTTCCATCTCTTTTCCAGATGAGGAACCTAAAACCCACACAAGTTAAATGACTCACTTCACTTTGGCATCAACTCACTGTTTAGGCTCTTCTTCCCCTCCCCCAAAGGGGGAGTTTGTCTACCCTTGTGTAAGCTCTTTGAGAACAGGGAACATCTTATTTCTTGTATCTGTAACTACAGCATGTGGCATACACATACACACACATACACATATATACACACATACATACACACATATATTACATAATAAATGCTATCTGTCTCCAGCTAGCTTACCTCATTAACTACAAACAACTGTTAGAATAGATTTCCTCAAGCACTGCCTTCACTATGCCCTGCTTCTAAAAAAGCTTGTAGCAACTATCTGTTGACTAAATTCTTCAATTTGCCAAGCCATCAAAATACTTTACTCCATTTCATGAGCCCCTTTTCTTTCAAACACCCTGGATTAATCTTGTGCTTAAGCTAATCCAATTAGCGTCTCCTATCATAATTTACTTGCTGGGGAATTGGGGTGCACATTTTCTTTGACATGCTATAGGAGGACTAGATTTACCCTAAATCAGAGGATTTGGGCTCAATTCTTGGTTGTGACATTTATTACTTTTGTGACACTAAGCAAAATCATTTGATTTTTCTGGTCTTTGGCCTCCTTGATTAAAAAATGATGGGATTGAACTAGAAGAACTTGAAGTCAATTGAAATTTGTGCTTCCTCTACCTCCTCCCTCTGCCGGTCACAGCCCCTCATTCAGATCAGAATGTGCTAATTCAAAGAAGCCTTGATTCTAGTTACTTCTTTATTTTGTATCCCCTTAGCTCTCATTAGCTCAGCTTTCAAAGTAATGTGTTACTTGTGACATGTTTTGTAAGAGTTCATACATATGGTATGTTGTCTTCCTAGTTAGATTATATACTTATTCAGAGGTGTATCTGTGACTTCTCTTTCCTATAGCATCTCTCTCAATGTTCTCCATACAACAAAGGTCTTAATAATTGTTGAATGACTCAGTATTCATGATACAGATAGACTAAGGTTAGTTGGAAGCCACATTTTCTTGTGTGACATTTATGGGGGCAATCAGATTCTCCACATAAAATCAGTCAAGAAATATTTCTTAAGCACCCATGTTGTACGAGGTACTAAGTGTTTGAGAAGTGTATATGTGTGTGTGTGTGTGTGTGTGTGTGTGTGTGTGTGTGTGTGTGTGTGTGAGAGAGAGAGAGAGAGAGAGAGAGAGAGAGAGAGAGAGAAAGAC
>JAQQSK010012444.1:0-11872 GCA_028658325.1 Potorous gilbertii | reverse complement strand
GCCTAAGAGTCATCATTTGTAATATGAGGGAGTTGGACTAGACAAACTTTAAGATGATTATATTTCTGATCTACAAAATCTGTGGACTACCTGACCTCTGAAATCCCTTCCAGCTTCAAAGCTGGGGTTCTGAGTGATCCTATAGTGATAGTACTGAAGCCTTAAAACCCACCACTGAGTCTGAATGACATGTAACTCAGTAATGGGTCACATAGTAAACATTCAAAAGTCATTACTATATACCCTGAGTATTTTAAAATAAACTGGGAAATGAGTCATGGTATGAGATGCCAGCAGAGAGCTAATTGGATTGACCTTTGTTCACTGAAGTCCCTCAGAAAACAACATAAAAAGGGGCAGCATTGGTTGGTTTGTTTCATCTACTGCCTCCAAAGGCAACCCAACCATGGATCCCTCTTGGTTTCCAAGTCCAAATTCCTCTAGGAGGTTGTTGCTTCTTATAAGGCTAAATGCCACTGGCTCATTCATCCCTACATGCTAAAAGAAAAAAAAATGCCCATGCTTTTAATTATCACCAGCAAATTGCTTTAATCCAGTTAAGCTTTTAAAAAAGAAATACCAGTTTCAGAGTTAAATGTGATCAACCAGTTTAAACTCTTGGAGCCTCATACTGGTGCTGCCTTCTCATAATTTGGTAAAGTAGGAATAGAACATTTGAATAATGAAAGGGAGGCTTTGCACAGCATTAAGGAAAAGAAAATAGCTAACATACATTCCTGTTACCATGGATACCAAAGTATAGAGCCAGCCTGACACAATGCATTTT
Organism: Potorous gilbertii; assembly: GCA_028658325.1. Taxonomy (NCBI): domain Eukaryota; kingdom Metazoa; phylum Chordata; class Mammalia; order Diprotodontia; family Potoroidae; genus Potorous; species Potorous gilbertii. The sequence goes on along the minus strand of JAQQSK010012444.1, from coordinate 11,085 downwards.
TTTCCATTGTACACAGTTTTTTTTTCTGCTGCTTGAAAAGCACCTTTGATTGGTGTCCAAAGGCTAGAGAGTTAGTGCTAAGACCCAAAATGATGGTCTCTATTCATCTTTTCTTTGGGGATAAAGGAGCCACAGAAGCACCAAAGGCAAAGCAAGTGGCAAGACCATGGGTAAGCACTGAATGACAGAGAAAAGCAGGAAAAGTATAAGCAGTGTGCTTTCAGGGAATTCTATTCACTGACCCAAGACTTGGAGACAAAATCTTAGCAGCCTCTACTTGGTTTGCCATGGGATATGAAAAACATGCCCCTCCATCCTGGTTGATGGCAGTACCTAAGCTATGGGCATCCCCCATTATCCAGTGGGCACTACCTCTAGAATTAATCTTCTAAGATCCTCTCAGGGGCTCTATGGACAAGAAGAGAGGGAAAGAAATATCCCAGGAATTGTTCATAGTTCTATCATTATAAAAATGTGATTTGGGGAAGGGGTTAAAGAAGGCAGGGTGGTACAATGGAAGAAAAAATAGCATTGAACTGTAAGTCGGAGAAAATACGATCCCAGTCTTCCTATTTGCTACTATCTTGTGATTTCAGGCAAATCATTTTAATGGATCTTGGACTCAATTTCCTCATCTCCAAATGGGGAAGGTTGGACTAGGTGATTTCTAAGGTCCCTTGTACCTCTTTAATCTTATGGTCAACTAATGGCTCCATTCCCCATTACACTGGGGAGAATAGGACAGAATTGTTGTTACATACTAAATGTAACACTTCACAACAATTTCAGAAAGAGAGAGAGAGAGAGAGAAAGAGAGAGAGAGAGAGAGAGAGATTTTCAAATAACTGGTGAAGAAACAGAAGAGCATCCATGATACAAAGAAGCTCTTACATGTGAGTGTCTAAGATTGTATAAAATGGCTAGATAACTATGGATCAAAGTTGACAGGAAATCTAAGCAAGTAGTTATTTGTGCTTTTTTGTCTTGTTTTATCACACCATTACAATTCACTGATGCCCCTATTATAATGAAACCTCTCTAGAAGGCAGCCAATGCCTTCAAAAAACAAAAACAATGTCTTTAGGATACAGTATTTTTGAATATGCCATTATTATAGCATTTTTGTCCAAATAGACTGCTTCCTCTCCATCTATGGAAATAGGCTTGTATTTAGAATCAAAATTGGCATTGTATATTCAGAAGCAGCATTTTCAAAATGAATTATGTCAAGAGGTATGCTCACAAAACATTAAGCATACTGTCATTTTCAAAAATCACTACTGTTTGTTGGCTTTCTAACTGCCCATATTCCTGCCTTAGGAAGTGCAATATACCACGGCTGCTACAACAAGTACTAGCAGTAGTAGTAGTAGTAGTAATGAAAATATTTAAATAGAGCTTACTATATGGCAAGCACTATGCTAGGTACTAGGAGTAAAAAAAAGTAAAAGACAGCTCCTGCTCTCAAGTTCCTTATAGTATAATAGGATAAAAAATGTGTAAACAACTAAGTGCAAACAAGCTACATTGACTGAACATAATCAATAAAGAGAAAGTACTACCATTAAGGGACCTTGGAGAAAGGCTTTCTATAGAAGGTAAAATATTAACTGGGGTTTGATGGGAGCCAAGGGAGTCAGGAGGTCAAGATGAGGAGAAAGATCATTCTAGGCACAGGCCAGTGAAAACATCTAGTCAGAAGACAGTGTTTTATTAAAAGAAAAGGAAGGAGTCCAGTGTCACTGGACTGAAGAAGATATAGCGGTGAGTAAGGTGTTAGGAGACTAGAAAGGTAGGATGGGCTAGCTTAGCTATGAAGGGTTTTGAATGCTAGATAGTATTTTTATATTTGATCCTGGGGTTGATAGGAAACCACTGAAGTTTGTTGAGGAGGTGGGATGGGATAACTTGGTCACACATGTGCTTTAGAAAAATCATTTCAACAGCTAAATGAAGAGGGAGTAGAGTGGAGTGGAGAGAGATTTGTGGTGGGCAGACCAATCAGCAGGCTATTTCAATAATCCAGGTATAAGTTGAGAAGGGCCTATACCAGGGTGGTAATAGTGTAAGAGGATGGGAAAAGGAGTTTTTGAGAGATGTTATAAAGGTAAAATCAATAGACCTTGGAAACTAATTGTATGGGGGGTAGGGAGGGAATCGAGGAGTTGAGAATTAAACTACAAGCCTGTTGACTAGGAGGATTGTGATGTCCTCAACAGAAATAGGGAAGTTAGGAAGACAGTATAGTTTGGGGACAGAAAGATAACAAGATTAATTTCAGACACGTTGAGTTTAAGATGTCTTTGGGTCATTCAGGTCCATGTTGTCTGGAGTTCAGCTGTGAGGTTAGGGCTGGACAAGATTTTAGAACATTAGCGTAGAAATGATCATTAAAGCCATGGGAGCAGAAGAGTTCACCAAATAAAAATAGCATATTGGGCAAAGAGAAAAGGCCCAGGGCAGAGCTCTGTGGGATGGCTATAGCAGGTGAGTGTGACCTAGATAAATGTCCAGCAAAGGAGACTGAGGAGAGAGAAAACAGGAGAGATTAATGTCACAAATACCTGGAAAGAAAAAAGTAACAAGGAGGAGAGAGTGATTGACAGTGCCAAAGACTAGTGGGAATTCAAGGATCAGGGTGAAAAAAACCTCATTAGATTTGGTAGTTAAGAGATCACTGATAAATCTGAAGAGAGGAGTTTTAGTCATATAATAAGGATGGGAGTCAGACTGTAAAGAGTTAAGAAAAGTGAGAGGAAAGGAAATGGTAGCATCAATTGTAGATGGCCTCAAGGAGTTTAGTCACAAAAGGGAGGAGAGATATAGGAAGATAGCTAGCAGGGAATGATGAATGAAATGATGGATTTTTGAAGATGGGAGAAACAGTTATGTTTATAGGCAGTAGGGAAGCAGCCAGTAAAGAGGGAAAGATTGAAGATAAACTGAGAGGAGGGGATGATGGAAGGGCAGTCTGCTGGGGAAGATGGAATGAGATGACATACATTTCGAAGGGTTTGCCTTGACAAGAAGGGCCAACTCTTCATGGGAAATGGGAGTAAAGGAGGAGATAGTGGCAGAAAGCCATAGGTGATTTGAGATGAGGAGCATGGAAGACGAGGAAACTCTCAGTGAATGACCTCAATTTTTTCAGTGAAATATGAGGCAAGGTTTTTAGCAGAGAGGCTGAGGGAGGAGCAGCCATGGGAGATTTGAGGAGGTATGAAAAGGTTTGGAAAAGTTGCTGTGGTGAGTAGAAGAAAGTTAATTAGGGAGGTGTAAAAATATTGCCTTGCAGCAACAAAGGATCCAGTTAAGGTTATATAATATAAATTGGTAGAGGGACTAGTCAGCACATTTCTTGAGTTTTTTTAGCTTTATTCAGCAACATCTAGTGGAAAGCAAAGGCAGGGGATGGTGAGAATATCACAGTGGGACAAAGGAGCAAGGAGATGCTAGCTAGGATAGGTGAAAGAACTTAAAATCTGAGGGATAGGAAGTCATAGTGGAGATGAAAAACAGGGTTTGGGATTGTAAGGCAGAAGAAAAACAGGAATGACAATAGATTTTGATCATTCTCAAAAGATGAAGTTTAATATGTCCCATCTGTAGCATAAAGTGCATGATAATGTACACTATATAATATAGAGAAAAACGCAAACCCATATTATATTATGAAGAGATTTGAATTCAAGTGAAAGTCACTTGTGTTTTACTCTCTAGGCAATAGGGAACCACTAAAGATTTTTTTGGAGAGTAGCAAAATGACCAGATTTCTGTACTAATAAGACAAAATCCAACCTTTAACCCATAACGAATTACAGATGTACTGAGTATCCTAAAACAAATGTGGGGAGTGACTTGGGAAACCATAACCTCAATACATATGTAATACTCCCATCTAGTCAAATTCAAGGGGTGAAAATATCTGTAATGTTTAAGTGGAGGGAAATGAGATTCCAGATGACAGAGAGACTGTTGAACACAAAATAAATATAAAGTGGGGGTAGACACTTTTAGAGAAGATATACTCATGATTCAAAGTCATGACTGCAGCCCAGCAGTCATAGATATGAAAGAGGTAGCTAGTCTCTAGCATTTCCCTTTATATCAATTGCTTATAACTCTATGGAATACTAGGAGTGGACCTCTTCATGGGGAAATTATCTTTTGAGCCTTTTTTGAGTGTTTTACATCACTCCCAGACAAAAGAAATGATATTTACCATTTTTCCTTTTCTCTGTTCTAATGTGTACAATTTATTCAGCTTCTGTTTATTAATTTCTTTGATAAACAAATTTACTTGCTATTCCTTATTTGTGATAGCTTTCTATTTTTACCAGCCTATGGTTGAAAGGTTCTAAGCTGGTGAGTGTTAGCTAATGGTTACTTCCTTGCTTTTGGAACAGCTTTGGGAAGTGGCTTTCATTCTGAACCCACAATACCTATAAACTAGAGATATTTAAGGGATGGCAGTGAGATATAAATCCAGCCCAATACTTTCTAAGGAGACTAGAGCCAAAATTACCCAGCTTTGGCAATCCTGGATCCTTCCTGTCTCTTTCCCCAGATAGGTTGTTAGTGGCACTATCATGGACATTCTACTATTCCCCACAAACAAAGAAGGCATTTTCCCTTGAGATGGGGTGAGTCATATTGGATATCAGGCCATGTCTAGCCAAGCTACTAATGAGTCACCTCTCTATATATAGAGAGAGTTCCATATACACATCTTACATAAGTTTGTTTCTTTGTTCCTTTCTCCTAATGATAAAGATGGACAGTGGAGAGGGGGGAATCTTGATTATCAGATATTTCCAGTAAGTTAGTTTGCAGCTAATCAATGCTGCACTGCCCAAGAAATACACAACAGACTTTTTGTTCTTTGCTAGTTTATTAGTAACAAGCAATATTCTGTCATTAATCTCTCTGTACACCATGAGAAACTCAGTGATGGGACTTTTGCCAAAAACTTTTCAATCCCCTCTGCTTATACGGCAATTATCTTCACTTAAAAGTTCAGTCCAGACTTTAGCTCTTGGCTGCAATTCAAACCTGATAAACAGGGGATGCTCAGTTTTTTCTATTCCAATGTTAGAATATCTGTCACTTGTCCATTGATGGAATTTGAATGACCCAAAATTTGCCAGGCAAACAGCTGTATTGTGTTCTTTATAGAAAGATTACACTTCTAACTAACCAACTGTCTTGCAAGTACATTTTGTTGGTGACAGGGCAAGAGTGTGAATGAGTCAGAACAAATCTGTCCCCACTAATGGGAATAATAGTGTGTTAAGGTTTACAAAGTACTATACTTTAACTTGGACTATTCCAATAGCTTCTTCCTTCTCTCTCCCCTTATCTACCCTCCTCCCAGACTCTGCAAATCCTCTCTTTATTCTACGTAAATCTTCCTGAACAAAGTTTTGATTTCAGTGTTACTCCTCTACTCAAAAACCTTCAATGGCTAACAAATTAAATTTATACCTTTAACTTGGCATTGAAGCTCTCAGTGCTTTAACCCCATTCTATCTTTTTTTAGCCATTATTCTTACTACTTTTCTGCATGAATGCTGAGTTGCAACCAAACTAGACTATTCATTTTTTCCCTAATAGTGCCCCATACTTTTCCCATATTGAGACCTTTGGTCATCCTGTTTCTTATGTCTGGAATGTCTTTTCTCCCCCATTGCAATCTGTTGAAATTAGATCCCTCCTTCATGGCTCATATGAACTACTTCTTCCTTCATAAAGCTTTCTCTAACATGTCCAATCCGAAGCAACATTTCCCTTCTCTGAATACCTAAAAGCACTTTTTTTCTATCTTTTATTTTCATCATTGTGCCTTCTATCCTTCATGTATAATGGTATCACCATCCTCTCATACTATAATGCAAACTAGTATGTAATGAAGCTATAAGAAATGTGCAATGTCCTCTAATAACTCAGAAAATAAAGAGATTTTTCAGTTAGAGGAAAAGAAATCTTACACTTATGGAGGAGTTGATAGTCAAGTTGGGCCTTAAAGAGTGAAAGATGGTAGGAGAAAGCATCTTAGGCGTAGAGGATGATGTGACTAAATAGGGAGATGGGAAAGTATGAGGATAATCCAATATGGCAGAAACTTAGAGTGTATATAGATGAATAACTGATGTGAGACTACAAATATAGACTGAAAGAGGGTTGTATTGTTCTATAAGAAAGGATGAGCAGGTAGATTTCAGAAAAATCTGGAAAAACTTAACTGATACAAATTGAAGTGAGTAGAACCAGGAAAACATTGTACAGTAATAGCAACACTGTGCAATGACCAACTTGGGTAGACTGAGCTCTTCTTAGCAACATAGTGATCTAAGACAATTCCAAAAGACTCAAGATGGAAAATGTTATCCACATTCAGAGAAAGAACTGGAGTCTGAATGCAGATCAAAGGATAATATTTGCTCCTATATTTTTCTTTCTCATAGTTTTCCCCTTTTGTTCAGATTCTTCTTATATAACATGACTAAGGTGGAAACATGTTTAATATGATTATACATGTATAGTCTATATCAGATTTCATGCCATCTTGGGGAAGAGAGAGGAGTGAGGAAGAAGAAAACTTGGAACTCAAAATATTATAAAAGTGAATGTCAAAAGCTATCTTTACATGTCATTGTTAAAAATAAAATACTATTACTCTTGCCTTCCAGAAAGAAAGAAGGAAGGAAAGAAGGAAAGGGAGGAAGGGAGGAGGGAGGGAGGGAGAACAGAAGGAAGGAAGGTTGCAAAAAGACTTGAATACTAAATTAAGGAACCCTGACTTTATTTGATAAACAGTAAGAGCAAGTAAAGTTTTTGAAAAATGAGATGATAAGATCAGACATATAGTTCAATAATTATTCTGCCTCCACCAATACAAATCACAATCACTCTTGTCAAGTAGATGTCCTTAATGAGTTGCTGCGGCCCATAAAACAAATTATCACCTGGTGCCCAGTAATCTGATAATGAGTTTCTCCATATTTATATGAACTTGTCTTTAGATGCCAGACACAAAGTTCCGTTTTCAAAGCCATTCTAGCCTTATAGTACCTGCCAGAGAAAGTACTCTACTTATAGGATCTTGGAGAATATAGAAAAAGCACCTTGATAAAATACTAATGTAGGATTTTAATTGAGATCAAATTTATGAATTGGGAAAATTCCTCCCACAACAATGTTTAAGGTTGAATTTGACCCAAGACCTCTTTCAGGGCAAGAGAAATGAAATTTGTTCAAGTTCCACCATATCGGCCAAACTCTTAAGGAACCTCAGCATTGGCTAGACTCTTAAGGAATCTGAGCATTTGTATAGTTATTGCAAATGGGTCAGATTGCATCTGAGCTCCTTTATGGAGGGTAAGATGGATATTACATACAGAAAGACTGCGGGAAGGATCTAAATTTGGCCAAGGAGTCAAGGGTGATTGGAGAAGGGGTCTAGAGAGGATCTTGATGTGAGTGGCCAGTAGGCTGGGGTGACTAGAAGTTGGAGACCAGAAATCAGGAAAATGAGGTTTTGATAGGATCAAGGGTGGGAAGTAGCTGGAAGCAATCCAAAGGTGATAAGGATCTGGGCAAGGTTGAGAGTAACAGAGAATTAGGGATAGCTATGATAAAAGGAGAATATAACCTCAGGCAAACAGCAGATCAAGCAGGAAGGTTCAAGGAGAGTTTAAGAGGGTTTTCGGAGTCTTGTAGCCTGTCAATTTTAGGCATGTGTGTTGAGGGTGGTGTGTGGGAAGTTGGGGCCCAGTGAGAATTGGCAAAGGGTCTAGAAAGACCCTAGTGGGAGACAATTAGGAAACCTATCTGAATGGGACAAGCAGAATATGTTGGGGAGTAGGGGGAGGTAAAGTTAACTAGGGGAACATATGCCCCTTTGAAACTTCCATTCATTAATCATAGTTCTACTTTCTGAAGCTGTGAGTCGTTATCTTCGCATAGCTGAGCCACTCTTTTATATACTATCAAAATGCTAACTAGGGCAAAGTAATCAGGACTTTGACACAGGACATTGAATTTATAGGACACTGACAGAGTAGTCCTTTGTCAACTTAGAAATAACCAAGGTTAGCACCGAGAGAGCAAGAATAATTGAAATAAGACGCTATTAGATAGGTTGCCATACTCAGTAAGCTTCTTTCCTTGCGTAGGAGTGGAGAGTTGGGGTTGTAGGGTGGGAAGTGCAAGATGATGCTGTGCATACCCTTTCAAGGCAAGTTTGCTTTGTTTTATTTGCCTTCATGTTAAAAAATGATCAGTTATTCCTTAGTGTTCTTTCTCTTTATGTTCAAAACTATTGCCACAAACTAAACATTTATTACCGGGAAAAGATTTCTGGAAAGAGGTGAGCAAATTCAAGTAATGAAAACAATATTTTTTAAATTTACATCTTAAAAATACTTAAATTAAAATTTAATGTGTTTTGTTTTATAGATTAAATTAAAAGTTTTAAACAATTTGAGATCTGGGAAAACAACCTTAGCCAAAATAACTAAAGTTTTAGAAATTTTTATCTTCATAGTGAAAATAATATATGAGACTGGATGAAAAGCACAATTATATCTCCTTTCAGTCTCTGGTATTGTACTATATTTTCATGTAAAGCAAGTCTTAAAGTACAATAATATATCTGGCTCTCCTCATTGGTGGAGATCAAAGTCTTAACTTGTTGTAAGGGGAAGGACAGAGTTAGCAAGAGAGGGAGAGAAAAGAGCTCCAGTCTCTTCAGACTCTTCTGATTTCCAACTTGAAAAGAAAGGATTGAAAGAGGTGATCTCAAGTTAGGTTGCTGGGCAAGAATCTAACATGAGAAGAGCAAGAAGTCTCCCTCTCTCTCTCCCTAGCTTGCTACAACTGGTGATTTCAAGGAATTTCCCCTTAGGTGAAATGTAAGACTCTCTTTTGTAGCTAGGTGGCACCATAGTGCACAGAGTGCCAGGCCTGAAGTCTGATAGACATCCTCCTGAGTTCAAATCTGGTCTCAGATAGTTACTAGCTGTGTCTTGGACAAATCACTCAACCCTGTTTATCTCAATTCCTCATTTATAAAATGAGTTGGAGAGAGAAATGGGAAACCACTCCAGTGGCTTTGCCAAGAAAATTCTAAATGGGGTGATGAAAAGTCAGACATAACTGAACAATAAGAAAGGCTATTGGTTGAATTCAGTTAACTCAATCCCAATGGGAGAGCTCCTTCACTCTTACATGTATTGTCCAATATATACTTTCTCTGAGTTCTGTTTTACTATCAACTTGGATAAATGCATTTCTTTGCTAATTTCTATGTCTGTTCATTGTGGAGTTGATATTTCATGGGAAGGGAGTCGAGTGTTAGATATAAAGGTTGGGGTCCTACTTCCTTCATTAATGAATACAAATCAAAAGTTTAGTATGAACCTGAAAACCATGTCCCTTAAACCAATAATATTTAAAGGAACAGATAAATATAATTTTATCTAATTGCTTTCTCTCTCTGAGGGAGAGGGGAGTGGTCTAGCTTTGGGCCCTAACTTCCCGCTTCCCTTCCTGTTTCTTGGAGAAAAGTGGGGGTACAAGAGATGTCTGTTTTTCTCTGCTTCCAGTTCACAACTTTACTACTTCTACTTTCAATATTTTTATTTTGTGACTTTTTAAAAGAAGAAAACAATATTACAATGAACTTTTCAAAAACTGGAAATGTCTTAGGTATCAGCTTTCATGTTTTATTCTCTCTGTTAAATATCTACAATATATTTGTTAACATCACAGTCACTGTATGCAAAGCACCATATTGGACCAAATGAATTAACACACGTAAAGTACTTTGAAAATCTTAAAGCACTACAGAATTGCTGTTATTGTTATTTCTTACTATCATCATATGCAAAAGACTGTATTTTCTTTAAATTTGACTTTTCACTTGCCTGGCATAATAGATAGAATATTGGAATTAGAGTGAAGGAGATGTGTTTAATCTATTCTGTATTTTCAGACACATTAACAGTGTGACCCTAAAAAACCCCAAAACATTTCTGATCCTCACCCACTTCACCTGTAAAATGAGAATGATGCTTTCACAGGATGAGTGAAAGGATAAATAAGGTAACGATTGTAAAGTCTTCGGAAACTTGTAAATGCCACACAAATCTCAATTACCTTTACTTGATTTTTTTAAATACCTAGGGAACAACAGTGTTTTTGTCTTCAGATTTATAATTGAAGTCCATTGGGAAAGTGGGTGTATTTAACAAAAATTCACTTTACGATACTTAATTGGAACACATCTAGTCTACTAACTGAACATTTTTGGCATTCTTGTTCCCCTCAAGGGCATGCTGAAGCATACTTGAGACATTCTGAAGTCTCAAAAATGCCATATAAAAATAGAACTATATGAATAATAAAAAAAGGATCCTGGTGTCTTAAATTCCACAGCACAATAGCCCTATGATATCTAGCATAAAATAAAATAGCAGAATAGCACAGTAGATCTCAGCGAGGTTTCCAATTGCAAGCGGTATTATGAGTCTATACCCGACCACGGCTGAAAAACTCATAATTTTCTATGATGAATTTGCTGACCTTCACTGCAGTTCCCATTCCTTCCACCCTTTTTTTCCCCACTCCAATAAAATAACACTATGAAAAATAATGATAATATCATAGTATAAACAAAAAATATTGTAACTCTCAAGCACCCTGTAAGTGCCGCCTTTCTTTAATATTATTGGTTCATGGCTATAGTAGTACCTTATTTATCCAGCATCATCAGGAAATAAGATTGCCCCATGAATGAATTTTTAAAAAATATTGTGGTACAATTTTTAGGTATTTAAGACAGGAATGTGATTACATACTTTCCGTTCATCCTTCTTTGCCGAAGAAGACCGTGCCATCAGAGAAATAATGACATGACTTGCACTTGACTTTGTTTGGAGTGAGGGGGGCTGTGCAGGTCACCAGCCTCCTTCTTCAGAGCCATCTGAATCCAGTGACCAGATATTCATCAGGATGACTGGAGATGACCCAGGATGAGGCAATTGGGGTTAAGTGACTTGCCCAAGGTCACACAGCTAGTGAGTG
>JAQQSK010012443.1:0-11873 GCA_028658325.1 Potorous gilbertii | reverse complement strand
TTTGACCAAAGAAGAGATAGAGAACATTATGAAGTGCAAAATGGATAATTTTGATTACACAAAATTGAAAAGTTTTTGCACAAACAAACCCAATGCAGTCAACATTAGGAGGGAAGCAGAAAACTGGAAAAAAATTTTTTTTAACAAATGTCTGTGATAAAGGCCTCATTTCTAAAATATACAGAGAACTGAGTCAAATGTACAAGAATACAAGTCATTCCCCAATTGATAAATGATCAAAAGATATGAAAAGGCAGTTTTCAGGGGAAGAAATTAAAGCTATCTATAGTCACATGAAAAAATGCTCTAAATCACTATTGATTAGAGAGATGGAAATCAAAACAACTCTCTGGTACCACATCACAGTTATCAGATTGGCTAACATGACAAAAGGAAGATGGAGAAGATGTGGGAAGAGTTGGAACACTAATTCATTGTTGGTGGAGCTGTGAGCTGATTCAACCATTCTGGAGAGCAATTTGGAACTATGCCCAAAGTACTACAAAAATGTGCATACTCTTTGACCCAGTAATATCGCTTCTGGGATTCTATCCCCAAGAGATCATAGAAATGGGAAAGGGTCCCATATGTACAAAAATATTTATAATAGCCCTCTTTGTGGTGGCCAAAAACTGGAAATCAAGTGGATGCCCATTAGTTGGGGAATAGATGAACAAGTTGTGGGATATGAATGTACTGGAATACTACTGTGCTATAAAAAATGATGAACAGGAAGACTTCAGAGAGGCCTGGAAAGACTTATATGAACTGATGCTGAGTGAAAGAAACAGAACCAGGAGAACTTCATACACAGCAATAACCACTGTGTGGGAGGAATTTTCCTGGTGCCCTTCACAGCAAGGTAAGGACCTAAAAAATTTCCAATGGATTCTTGAGGCAAAATGCAATTCACATCCAGAGAAAGAACTATGAAATTAGATCGCAGAATGAAGCAGACTATTTTCTTTTGTGTTTTGTTTTGTTCTGGTTTTCTCATGGTTTCTCCCATTCTTCCATGCAACATGACTAAGGTGAAAATGCATTTAGTAAAAATGTATGTGTAGAACCCATATAAGACTGTATGCCATCTCAGGGAGAGAAAAGGGAAGGAGCGGGGAGAGAGGGGAGAAAAATCTAAGATTTATGGGAGTGATTTTAGAAAACTGAAAACAAATTAATTTTAAAAGTTTAAAAAAGCAATAAGGTATTTTTTGAATTAAAAAAAGGAAAGCAACTTTTGAGGGGTCAGCAATCACTTTATTCAAACACATATACCAACAGAGAAAATACAAGCAGGACCAACAGACAGGTCTGATCATAAGCAATACATACATCATTACCAGAGAGAAGAACCAACATCTGGGTTTTCTAAGTCAGGGTGCTTCTTAAAACAACTGCCCAGAGTTTTATCTGGCACACAGACCTTCCCAAAAACTAAGCCCCAAAGCAAAACCTCACCTCTGAGTGTATATACTCTTTTCAGAGCTGGAGGGCAGGACCCCTCGAGACCCAGTGTGTCACTAGCAATCAGTAAAATGTGTGGGCCTTCATGCATGATCAAGCTTCCCTTAATAAACCCACCTGAGACTTATTAATGGATGGGGAAGATTTAAAACTCCTTTTATACTTTCCAAATACCTGTTGTAGTCACCTCTCCCTCCTGCAAAAAAAAAAAAAAATCAACCCTTTAGTTTTTCTCAGTCTCCTAGAGATCCACAGAACTCATTTGTGACAAGCTGCACTCTAAACATCCCTCTTTCCACCTCCCCACTCCTATCCTTTCCCTTTTATATCTGGAATTTGTCATGCTACATTTATCTGTGCTAGAAAATTTCCCTGAAAAAAATCTCCTAGATAATTCCCAGTGTCATTCTTTAGAGATAAGAGGCAAGAAGCCAATCAGATGTGACTGAATGAGATTCCACTGCTTCTTATAAACCCCTGGCCAGGAGGACAGACCCCAGAGGGTGACAGAACTGGGAGTAATGATCCATCAATCAACAGGTATCAATCCTTCTTAAGTGCCAGGTCCTGGGCATACAGAGACAGAAATGAAGCAATCCTTGCTTTCAAGGAGCTGATGTTCTGTACACAGAGGTAGCTTGTACTCAGATAAGAATATACAGGATGGATACAAAATAAATTCAAGGGGGCAAATGAGAGAGGGCTTGTACAAAGTGGCAGGAGCAGAGTTTGGAGGAAACAAGGGCTTCTAAGAGAGGAGATGGGATGGGAGTGATCCTAGGCATGAGGGACAGCCAATGAAAAGACCTGCAGATGGGAAACAGCATGTTGTATGTGAGGAGCAGTCAGAAGGCTAGTTGGGTTAGAGTAGAGAGGCCAAGAAGGGGAGTAATGTGGAATAAGGTTGAAAAGTAGGGTTGGGACGAGTAAGGAGCTATTGGAGTTTGCTGAATAGAGATATGAGGTGCTCACAGCTGTGTCTCCGGAGAATCACTTTGACTGCTGTGTGAAAGCCAGACTGGAGAAGGAAAAGGATTGATGCGGGGAGATCAGCTGGTGAGAGCCTTGCATAAGTCAGCGTGCCAGGTCCAGAGGGCAGCCTCCAGCATGGTCAGCAATTCCCCTCCCTTCTTGCTATGATTTGAAGACCATGGCACTACCCGCCCTGGCCCCTCAATGACTCTAATGACTGAGATCTGATCCAAGGGTATTTTGGATTCCTCCCTCTCTTTATCACTTTCCCACATGCTCCTGGTTGTCACAAATTAGACTTTATGCCCTTCCCTTGTGTTCAAATGGGCCCATAGTAAAAATCGATTGCTTTTTAGCATCACTGTGAATGTTTTTAAACCTCCAAGCAGCTGCAACAGAATAGGACACCTGCCATAGCAGCTTTTCAATAGGCACAATTTACATACTCATAATAAGAGACAGTTCTGACCCAAAGTAAAAGGGCAGGGATAATCATTCTCTTACCATGTGAAAGAAGTCATATATATAATAGCTGCTTTTGTTGAGGGAAAGAGAAGACTGATCCAAGCTGGGATGATAAGGGTTCAGCTTTTTGGGAAGACTGGGCCACGAGTGCCTCCTGCTACATATATAAGCTGAGATTCTTTGGTGTGGGGGAGCCCGGAGAGAATCCTTACCATGGCTGAACAGTTTCCTCCTCCTATTTCCCCAGCTGATCCCAAGAATCCTGTCTCTCTTCCTTTGTTATCTTGGAAGCTGAACTACAAGGTCACATTCCAAGGGTGACCTATATGCAAGAAGTGGTAGAAGGAATTTCACCCGGGAAATGTGGGCTGGGATAAAGATATGACCTGGTCACCAAACAAAAGTAGGGGGAAGATGAATGGAAAGCCCAAAGACTGCAAAGATACCAAAAGGGCCATAAGACCTGTGGCACACAGAGATGATCCTGGAGGAGAATATGGACAAGGGCAGCACAGGATGAGAAGGCATAGATGGGTTGAGATCAGCACTCACAGATGAAATAACAGGATTGCTGAGATAGTAACTCATTTGATCCTTGTAACAACCCTGGGAGGTAGGTCCTATTTTATTATAGACATTTTACAGATAAGGAAACTGAGGTTGAAAGAGAACTGACTCATTCAGGGTCACACAGGCATAATTTGAATTCAGTTCTTTCTGAGTCCAAGTCTGAACTCTAGTCATTACTGGCTATATCTGCCTATATTAGAGATATATTAAAATGTTGAAGTATTATTTATAATGGTAATAGCTAACATTTATCTAGTGCTGTATGGCTTTCAAATGCTTTACCTATATTAGCTCATTTGATTTAATTCTCACAACAACCCTGGAGGGTAGATTTTTATTATAAAACTCAATTTATAGATGAGAGAATTAAGACTCAGAGAGGTTGTGATATCATTTCTCTCATTCTGCTCATATAGAAAAGTCCTAGGACACATGACTATTCTTTTATAAAGTTTTTCTTCTGTAGACCATTACCCAGTTAGGTTAAATGTTGTAGTCATTTTGCAGTTGTGTGCGAGTCACTGTGACACCATTTGGCAAATACACTGGAATGATTTGCCATTGCCTTCTCCAGCTCATTTTACAAATGAAGAAACTGAGGCAAACAGGGTTAGGTGACTTGCCCAGGCTCACACAGATAGGAAGTGTTTGAGACCAGACTTGAACTCAAGAAGATGAGTTTTTCTGACTTCAGGCCAGTCACTCTGTGCACTATGGTGACACCTATTTGCTGTTAGGTCGAATAATAGTGGTTTTTTGTCATTAAGTAAAAAAGTTGAAGAAGCAAATTTCTGGCATCGAGGGAGTACCATGGGATCCAGAGTGCTGGTTCTCGAGTCAGGAAGACTTGGGTTCACATTGATCCTCAGGCACTCACCAACTGGATGTCCCTAGGCAAATCATTTCCCCTCTGTCTGCCTCAGTTTTCCAAAGGCTTGCTGTGAGGCTCATTTAATACATCTTATTTCCTTCCTTCCCTTAATGGAAGTCTTCAAGCAGAGGCTAGACAACCACTAGTCAGGTAGATCATAGTGGGGATTTCTTTCAAGTGTGGGCTGAACTGGAGGACCACTGGACTCATTCTGTGAGTCTGTGAAGAAGGAAACTGAGTCAAGTAGAGAATCTACAGGGAGAGGGAGAGAGAGAAAATAGAGAGAGAGAAGAGGGGGGAGAAAGAGAAAGAAAGAGCAGAGAGGGAGAGAAGAGAGGAAAAGAAGAAAGAGGGAAAGAGCAGAGAGGAGAGAATACGCCCACCAGCAGATATTTGAATCCGTGAAGTCCCTTTCACCATAGTGTGCCAGCTGGACTCAAATACTGCCCTCTTCTGCCCAGGTGATCTGGTACATACTCCCATAACAGTCTCATTTCTGTTTTTCTCCCTTTGTTGTTCCTCACTCAGTTGCTCTCTTGTCTCTGTCAGTATGTCTAACATACATGGCTCCACATTTCCCACATTCATCAACACTAAGATAGACTCTTGTAACCCAGATGTCATACTGTGGTCATGAGTGTCATTTCACAAAGTTTCACACCTATGATGATAAATTTGCTTCCTTATATTAAGATCCTTTATTCACTTCTTAGTACTTGTATACAGACATCTGTGACCACAAACTTAGGTGCTGGTGTCTCCTTGAAATGTTTTCCTACAAATATCAAACTTGCCAGAAAAAGAAGGAATAAGAGTCGGGCTTAAGTATCTTCCTGAGCACCTCACATAGGGGCCTATAGCACCGGAAGGACCTCGGAGGCCACTGAGACACCAAGCCCCTCATTTTGCAGGTGAGGAGGTCTGGTGCTGTGTGTCATTCAACTAGTAAATGTCTGAGGCAGAATTCATGACCTGAAAATCTATCACTCTCACCATTATATCATGCTTTTTTATGGCTTTCTCTAAAACTGTAGAAAAGAATGGGTAGAGACACAGATGAATTAGTGTTAAAAGGAAGCTTGGTGGCCAAGTGGTTAGAGTCGAGGGGGGCCTGGAGCCAGGAAGACCTGAGTTCAAATCCAGCCTCTGAAATCTGTGACCTTGGGCAAGTAACTTAACTTCTGATATTTGTAAAATGCTTAGCACAGTTCTTGGCACATAACAGATGCTTAAACAATTCTTGTTTCCTTTCTTCCTTTAAAAGGAAGTATGGTTTTGTCCAATGTCTGCCTTGCACAGAATCACAATAAATGTTTGTCAAACTGTCAGTAAAGCAGGGAGTTCAACTGGGACTGGATATTGAAAGCATGTAAAGGATTTGGAAGAGTTACTAGGGAGAGTGTCCAAGGCAATCAATGGGAGGTTAGTAAAAGGAAGGAACCGTGTATTACAATAAGGGTATAGATAGATGGTATAGAGACAGGACCTGGAGGCAAATAAGCTCAAATCTAGCCTCAGTCACTTACCCTCAGTCACATGACCCCAGGGTGACAAGACACAATTGTCTGCCTTGGTTTCCTTATCTGTAAAATGAGGAGAATATTAGCAAGGATCAAACAAGATAATATATGTAAAGTGCTTTGCAAACCCTAAAGTACCATGTAGATGCTAGGTCATGAAAATGTTCATACCCTTTCATTCTGCTTTCCCATTATTAACTTATTTTTTTTTTTGCAGGATGAAAAGACCTATTTTTTACAAAAAAAAATATTTATAGCAACACCATTTGTAATAGCAGCAAGCTAGAACAAAATGTGCCCAACAATTGGGGGATGGCTGAACAAACTGTGCCATATGAACATTTTAGAATAAGAATGCGCCCTAAGAATTTGCAGTCACAAAGAATTAAGATATATGGGAAAACCTGCATGAAGCGATTCAGAGCTGAGAGAGCTGGACCAGAACAGTATCTCTATGCTGATGAAGACAGTATTGATGAAAACAATATCAAACACCAGCAATGTTACTCTAATGGGAACAATGATGTTACATGGTAAAAGCAAAAGCCCAAACTTCCTCTTTCTAACCCAAGTGTGTGGTTGCAGTGGTAACAGTTGGGATCACTTTTTTTCTTCTTCCTTAACTCTTTTCCAGGAGTAAATGTTTCTTTTTTGTTTCTTTTTCCCCCTTTGATACTGTTTTGTTGAAACAAAATTTATCAAAAAGAAACTGATTATAACGTTGCACAGAAATATCGATTAGTGTTTATAGAATAAAACCTTATGCTCCCATAACTTTAAAAAGTAGCAGAATCTAACATTTTATGTTTCCTTAAGAAGGAAATAAATTAAATTTCCCATTTACTGAAGGACTTAATTTTTCTCTAATCATTTTCTGTTTCTGTCTTGATAATAACTGTTCCTATTATAATGAGGCTTTAAAATTTGCAAAATGCTTTATGTTCCATTATCTTCCCTACTTTAGATCATGGAGGATGGCTGTTTGGAGTACAAATGAGCTGAAATTTTAAGTATGAAGAAAGCAGACAGATACCTAATTGTTGTACACAAAAACTGCAGAACTTCCTTTTCCCAAGAAATTTAACAATTCATTAACCAAACTTCCCCTTTATTCTTAGTCATCTGTGTAAATAGGGTGGTCTGTTCCAAGAAGAGATTCTACATGTCCAAACTACAAAAGATAAAACAATGGGGAAGGGATTAAAGGCTTGAGGACAACTGATCATTTAAAAGTTACCAGATACAGATTAAGTACTTTGCTTGAAGTAATGATTTAGCTTTTAACTCTGTTATCCCACTTCCTGCTGTAAGTCATGGGCTACTCACAGCACTTACTTGCTCTTTTGTGGGCTGGTTCTGTAGCCAAAGGACCTGGGCTCCATGCAGATCTGGCTGCTTACTATCTCTGCATCTTTGGGCAAATCACTTTGTTTCTCTAGACCTCAGTTTCTCCATCAGTAAAAGGAGAGAATTAAACTAGATGGGCTCGGAGGTACCTTACAGCTCCAAATTTATAATTAATAACTGAGACAGTGGCATTCTAAAAATGCCACCTACCCTCTTTTGTTCTTTATTTTCATAATGTTTTATCGTATATAGAGTTATCGACACATTGTAGCTTATTTAGATCCCCCTTAACGAGGTGTCATTACACTCACCACTGTTATGAAAGCTGACCACGTCTTGAATACTTGGTTTATTCATTCATTCAGTCAGCATTGATCTGATGCAATGCAGGACATGAGGGAGAATATAAAAAGAGACAGGATGAATGAAGCCTCTGCCTTCAGAAAGATTACAGTTTAATAGGCCTGATAAAACAGGTACGCACATACCTGACATAAATATGATAGGAACACTTGAGAAATTAAAAGTATTTTTAAAATCTTAACATCGAACATCAACAAAATAATTGGGTACATTTCTATAATGCCTTAAGATTTGGAAAATGCTTTACAGATATCTCATTCAACCTTCACTATAAGCCTGAGAGGTGGGTCCTATTTTTAGCTCCATTTTATAAATGAGGAATCTGAGGCAGACAGAGGTTAGATGGCTGGCCCAGAATTTACTGTTAAATGCAGCTCCTTAGGTGGTACTCTGGAAGGCTAGACCTGAATCAAGACTTGAGTTCATATTCTGTCTCAAGCACTCATACCATGCTTGCCCCAGTTTCCTCATCTGTAAAAATGGGAATAATATGGGTATATTATTATCTGTTTAAAAGCTGGGGGGGGGGGGGGCGTAGGGATCAGAAGTCTATAGCCTTCCAGAGCTGCAGTGAGGATCAAAGGAAATAGCAATTATAAAGTTTTTCCGCAAACCTTAGCGCATTAGAGAAATGTCTACTAGTATTATCATTAAATAACGATGATGTGTTGACTGGTTTTGCAGAACCTATCTCCCATTCCTATTCGTTCCCATGTTGGCTTTCAGAACTCCTATTTCCTTTAAAGATTTGGCTCAAGGATCACTTTCCTTAAAAGAAATCCTTCCTGGCTCTATAAATTATTATTGCTTCTTCCAAATCATTTTGTATTTATTTTATATTGATCCTGTATTTACTTATCTGTGAACATAACATGTTGCATCACCTTCATACAGAAGTCCTTAATTTCTTTTTGTGTTGTGAATTTCTCTGACTTCCTGGTGAAACCAATGGATTCCTTCTCACAATCATGTTTTTTTTTTTACCTGACTTTAACATGGAAGGAAATGCTAAATTTCAGTTATAAATTTATAAAATACAATTTTTCCCCCATTCAAGTTCACAGACCTCCTGAAATCTATCATAGATCCCTGAGCCATCCTTGGACCTCAGGTTAAGAATCTCAGACTTAGCTGAAGGTGAGCTCCTTGAGAGTAGAGATGCCTTTGTATACTCAATATCTGGCACACAGTAGTTGCTTAATAAATGCTTGTTGAGAAAAACCTGGAAAGACCTACATGAACTGGTGAAGTGTAGGTGAGTGAAGTGAGCAGAACCAGGAGAATATTGCACACATTAACAGCCATGTTGTTCAATGATCACCTTCAACAGACTTAGCTCTTTTCAGCAAGGATCTGAGACAACTCCAAAAGACTCATGATGAAAAATGCTATCCTCACCCAGAGAAAGAACTATGGAGTCTAAATGAAGTTTGGAGTCTACTATTTCCACTTCTTTGTGTTTTTTCTTTCTCATGATTTTCCCCTTTTGTTCTGATTCTTCTACAACATGACCAATGTGGAAATATGATTAATATGATTATACATGCATAACCTATATCAGATTTTTTGCTGTCTTGGGGAGGGAGAAAAATTTGGAACTAAAAATCTTATAAAAGTGGATGTTGCAAACTACTTTTACATAGTGTAATTGGGAAAAAAATACTATTAAGTGGAATGAAATAAATGCTTGTTGATTGATAGCTGACCTGGATATAGTGTTTTATAGTTTATATGCATTATTTTATTTTACCTAGCCTTCCCGGGAAGCATGTATGTAGGATGTTTTAAGTACTTAATAAATGCTTAATTGATTTTAGAGGAGGAAGAGCCTGGAGGCAAGAACACTGGTTAGATTATTCTGGTAGTTCAGATTTGTGAAAGAAGTCACCTTGTCTCCCCCCACCCCCAGCTATTTTCATCTTGTCTCCTCCATTAGACTAGGGTCCCAGAGAGCAGGGACTGTCAGCTTTCTTTGCATCCTCAGCATTTAGCATGCTATCCAGCAAAGTGGGAACTTAATGTTTGTTGACTGGTGGTAGTGAGAATGATTAAGGAGGAGACAGATTGATGAAACATCATGGAGAAGGAATCACCAGGAGTTAAACATTGATTGAAAGTCTGTAAGGAAGGATAAGGGTTCTGAAAGAACCTCTCAGCTTCTAAGCACTCACCAGTGACCAGGGAAATGATAGTGCTACCAGCAGGGCAAGGAGCAGGCTTTGGAGGAAAGGTGATAAATTCAGTTCAAAAAGAACTGAGCTTCAGTTTTTATGGGTGGCCATAGCCAAAGACCTCACTTCTTAGTGGCCAGTTGATGGGTAACAACGCTCTCCGTCCTTAGCTGGGTTGGTTATAGGAAAGCTGTCTATAGCCAAGCTTTGAAGATGGGAAACCCTGGGGTTCTTTTTGCATTAAAATGGGGGATTTAAGTACTTGCTGGCTGTGACAATGTCCAGCTAAACATCTTTAGTATTGTACTAATGAGGCAGTTGGTAAGTCAACAAGCATTTATTAAATGCCTATTGGGCTTCAAGCACTGCTGATACAGAAAGACAAAAGACACCTCACCCTCCAGGAGCTTATAATCTAATGGAGGAGACAATAAGCAAATAATTGAGGGAAAACCCGGACATTAAGAGAGCTTGGGAAAGGCTTCCTGGAGAAGGAGGATTTTAGTTAGAACTTAAAGAAAGCCAGGGAAGCTAGGAGGTGGAGATGGGGAAAGAGAGAATTCCAGAAATGGGAGATAGGCAGAGAAAATGCCAGAAGCCAAGGGAAAGAAGCCTCTAACAGTCAGTAGGAAAGTCACTCTTCTCATCTGTAACTCACAGAAGGTCAAGCAAAGTCATTCCCAGGCCCTCACTACCTTCCCTCAGGGATCCCAGTTAGCAAAAGATGGAAGGCTCTGGGTCAGATGGAGTCAGAGGACCTTTAGGTAGCCAGTTGAAAAACGTGGTTCTGTAAATGAGGAGAAAGATTTGAGACCTGGAAGCTACATAATGCTGCTAATGCACAACCCCCTCTTTCTTTCTTTATATGTACTTCTCTCCTCCCTCCAACCCCTCCAGCTAACCTCTCAATTAACTGTTCTTGTACCTCAGTTTGTGGAGTCTTTCCCCAATCACTGGGCACAGACTTTGTTTCCAGTTCTTTTCTATCACAGAAAGTGTTGCTTCAAAGAGTCTGGTGTGTCTGGGGTTTTTCTTCTTATCAATCCTCTCCTTGGAGTGCAAGCCTAAAGTCAAAGGGTAGGGACAATTTATTAATTTTATTTGCAAAATTCTAAATTGCTTTCCAAAATAGTTGTACTGATTCACAGCCCCAACAACAATGCCCTGGTGTGCCTATTTTCCCACAATGCCACCAAAATTGGGCTCTTCCTTTCTTTTCTAATCTTTGCTAATTTGCCAGGTATGAGGTAAAACCTCAGGTTTATATGGCTGTGCTCTTTGGCTCTTATTATCACAATAAATGATTGTTGACTGACTGATTAACCACAGGATGTGGAGCTTTAGAGATGGTTTAGTCCAAACTCCTCTTTTCCGGTGGAGGCAGCAGCAGAGTTGTATAGGAACCTTGACTTGGAGCCATGTTCATCTTTCTGTTGGAGACTGCATGTCAGTTTATGTTGTCAGCAAGCATTGTAGAAAGTGTTTAGGGTATGTCAGTGTTTAAGTGCTGGGAATATAAATACAAGCAGAATGAGAATTCCTCCCCTCCAGGAACTTACTTTTAATGGGGATGATGGGGTTCAGACTCTAGGAGCCTCCTTGAGCTCCTCTTGAATCTTCCCACTTAATCTTACCTTTCTTACTCAAATCTAATCTTCCCATTTGTGCCGGCAGTCTCAGGAAGCCCATGGGCTTTTTCATTATTTCAGGTTTCCTGCGCCTCCCACCCTTGATCCCATCAAAACCCCATTCCCCAGGCTGGTGACCACTCCCATCAAGATCTGTATCCATTCCCATACTGCCCCTATCAAGATTTCTGGATTGCCCCACCTGCTTCCCACCCAAACCCTCCATTATCTGATATGTCCTGATAGCCTCTAGCTATTTCCAGCCTTTGACCCTCCTTGGAGTTCTCAAGACCCTTCCTAACCCCCTCCTCCCATCGCCCTGGACTACCAGACCGCGCCCCCCCGCCCCCCCACCCCTGCACATACTCTTTTCTGTATTTAAGTTCCATCTTGCCTCCATGAAGGTTCTCAGATGCCATCCAGCTCAGACTCTATCTAGCTGGGATTCTATCTGGCCCGCTTGTGAATACAAGCGTTACAAATACTTAGGTTCCTTAAGAGG
>JAQQSK010012442.1:0-11873 GCA_028658325.1 Potorous gilbertii | reverse complement strand
GGTGTTATTTTCTTCAGCATTTTTGGGGGTCTCCTTTATGAAGGTATTGACCCATTTTTCATGCTTTCCTTGCATCTCTCTCATTTCCCTTCCCAGTTTTTCCTCCACCTGTCTAACTTGATTTTCAAATTCCTTTTTGAGCTCTTCCAAGGCCTGAGGCCGTTGGATATCTATTTCAGATATTTGGGATACAGGGGCCTTGTCTCCTATGTCTTTACCTGTTGGTAAGCATTGGTCTTCTTTGTCAGAGAAGAATGGTGGAATCATCTGTTCTCCAAGAAAGTAACCTTCTATGGTCTTATTTTTTTTTCCCTTTTCTGGGCATTTTCCCAGCCAGTTACTTGACTTCTGAGATTGCTGTCCACCCCCGCCTAAATCTGCACAGCTAGTACACTTGGGGTCTGGGATTCAAATGCTGCTCCCCAGCCTCAGGGCTGTCTGCAGCAGGCCTGGCTGCTATTAAATGGGAGCTTAAGTTCTGGTGCTCAGGTTGGGGCAGGGCCACCTCCCAGTCTCAGTTCCCTCAGGGGGTTTATGCGGATATGTTTAGTAATGGAGCTACTGCCAAGCTCCTGCCTGCTCCTGGGAGCCGCTGGCCACCACCGCCTCTGCCACTGCCTCCCGAGGGGGCCTGAGTCATGGAGACACCCCATCCAGACGTCTCTTTCCCTGACCTGTGCGTCTGTGGGTGGAGGGAACTTTGCAGCTGCTGGAGATTCCGTCCCTGAAGCCTGCTCGGATCTGTTCCTCTCAGTGCCACGTGGCCTGGGCAGGGCTGGGCTCTGCTCCCATCTGGTGTGCGACTGACCTTTGGGATTGGTTTTTCAGGGCTCTCTTGAATGGAAATCTCCTTCACCCTGTTGCTGTGCGGCTTCTACTGCTTCAGAATTTGCTGGGAGTTCTTTTTATAGATAATTATGGGCTGTGGGTTCGGAGCTAGCATATGAGTCTTTCTACTCCGCCATCTTGGCTCCACCCCTGAGACAACTCTATTTAGTAGGAAGTTTTTCCCCTTAGATTAAGCTGAATTATGCCTTTCTGCACCTCACCCTCAGTTTGCTCTCAAGGCCCAAAGAGAACAAAAGAAGATGACAGCCCTTTAAATGCTTGAAGATGGATATCATGTCTCCCCTAGGTTTTCTCTTCTCCAGACTAAACATTCCCCATTGCTTCAACTGTTCCTTCCAAGGGTATAGATGGTCTCTAGGGTCCTTCCCCATCCTGGCTGCCTTCCTTTGATGTTTTTCAGATTATTTATAGCCTCCCTAAGATGAGGTGCCCAAAGTTGAACACAATGATCCGGATGTGGTCTGACGAGGGCACAGGGCAGCAGGATCTTCGCTTTCCTCATCCTCAGCGCTATGCCTCTCTTTAGCATTAGCTCTTCTCACTGTCTATAAAAGCTATTCTGTCTTTGCAAAAAGCTCAGCTTCTCATTGTGTGCCTCTTGGGGCTCTAGAAAAGGGCAGACTTTGTGCCTGAGCTTTGTCTCTGGGAGGGAACAGTTTTGTTTCTCTATGTGGATGGGAGCATACCCCCAACTCCTTTGATTTAGGGAGTTTTTCTGCTTAGGGACTCTGCTCCCCTCTGAGGTAGGGTATGGGTAGAACCCTCAAAATATACTGTGCAATTCTATCATTTTTTCCTAATTATTTATGTAAGAAACAAAAGAAGGATAAAAGTTAAATCTTAGCATGAGGAAAAGTAGACCAAAGTAGGGTCTAAGCTCTAAGTGGATTCTCCCTGCTGTTCAGCAGACAAAGTCCTCTATTTAAACATTTCTGTCTTAGAAAACAGAGTTAGAAACAAAATCAAGGTTACTGGTTTGGAAGAGCTAAGAAACCAACAGGCTCTTCATAAAGCTTAATATCAGATTCACAACCCACAATATTGTCAATAAACTAGACTTACTATTGTACAACACAGGAAAGAGCAATGTTCCTTGTTTATCCTGGGCTGCTGTTTCCTTTTAGCTTTGCTGTGGGAAAAAAGGACTAAAACAATACTAAGTTTTTCCTTAATGAGATCCTGATTACATGACTCCTAGATTAGATTTTACAGGAGCACAGACTTCTCAAGGTCCCCTCTGGCAACCTTGACCAACTGATAAAGTGAGTCTTTTGCACCATTCTAAGCTCCTGGACACTTTTGTCCAAGCATCTCTGTTATCCCAGGGACTCACCTGAAGTGCTCGCCACCTAAAGATTATCACAAAACATTAGAGTTGGATGGGAAGCTGGAAGTCAGAGGATCATAACTAGTAAGCCAGTTCTCCTCATTTTACAGAGGAGGAAACTAAGGGACTGGGGAGCTAAAATCAAGGGCAGGTTGGTAAAAATATATTTACCTAATGTCTTGCAAATTTCATCAAGCTAGACTTTAAACTGGAAGGAAAGGGAGAAGAAAAAAACTGCCAATACATATTTATCCAGTTTGCTACCATTGAGAGTAGCTACAAATTGGGAAGGAGAACACATCAGAGATACCAAGAACATATAATTCACAGAACAAAATTAATCAAACAGGTAGCAACAAAACTCATGGACCCAGATTTCTATATGCAAATACATGAAGTGTCAGGCACAAGCCATTACACAAGGGATCCTAAAGAAAGTGGGTAAATTTGACCTCAGAGGCATATCCCTAATACTTGGTGGAATGAGAAATGGAATATGGCTCTAAACCAGGGGTCCTTAAATTGGAGACCAGGAAGTCAGTTTTATTTAAAAAATGTGTAAGTGTATTTCACTTGGTCTCTTTTGTAAATCTATGCATTTTGTCATATGAATTTAAAAATGTCTTTATGAGAAAGAGTTCAGAGACTTTGACAGATTCCAAAAGGGTCTATGATACAAAAAAGGCTTAGACGCCATACCCCTAAGGTCAAATCTTATCCAAATAAAACAAAACATGTTGAGACAGAATGATATTGCATATGAAGAAAATATACTCATGTGTAGACATCCTGGAGAAGCAGACAAAATCAAGAAGAATTGAATTCATCATCCTTCTTTTATAAGATGTTACAAATTTGGTCTTCTGGCAGCCATTTCTCTCCATTTAGCTCATAAGTCAAATATTTGCCAAATAAGGTGTTTTCTGGGCTCTCTTGTTCTCTTCTTTGATGTAGCATTTAATCTGCACTGATTTAACTACTGGGGGAAATTATTATAGAAAAACATCTTATTTAATGGAAGTGAGTGTATCTATACAGAATTGCCATCTCTCATTTATTTACATCTTTTACAGATCAAGTAACTAAGACCCAGAGAAATTAAATTATGTCCTCAGGATTATAGAATCCGCAAGTGGCAAAACCAGGAATAAAGGAACCATGACTCCCTAGTTCAATGTTCTTTTTTTCTTACAAAAACAGCTGCCTCTCATTGAGCAAATCAGATAAATAAATTCTTGGTAACAAGAAAGGGCTGCCTAGTCTCAGGTCCTCTACACATGACCTCTCTTCCCTTCTTGTAATCTAGAAGGCTCCTGAGCACCCTTCTCAGTTTTGTGGCCACCTTTACAATACAGAGTCCTAGAATTTTCTTCTAAAAATATTTATTTTTACTTTTCAACATTCATTTCCACAAGATTTTGAATTCTAAATTTTCTTCCCATCTCTCTCCTCCACTCACCCCAAGACAGCGTAGATTCTGATTGCCACTTCCCCGAATCTGCGCTCCCTTCAATCACACCCTTTCCTTCTCTTATCCCCATTCCCTCTATTTTCTTGTAAGGCAAGGTAGATTTCTATACCCCATTGCCTGTTATATTTTATTTCCCAGTTGCATGTAAAAACAATTTTTACCATTCATTTTTAAAATCTTGATTTCCAACTTCTCCTCTTTCCTCCTTTGCCATTAAAAAGGCAAGTAATTTGACATAGGTTATAGATGTATAGTCATGCAAAACACTTCCATAATACTTAGACTGTGAAAGACTAACTATTTCCCTCCAGCCTATCCTGCCCTCCATTTATTCTATTCTCTCTTTTGACCCTATCCCTCCTCAAAAGTGTTTACTTCTAATTACGCCCTCCTCCCATTTGCCCTCCCTTCTATCATCCTTTCTTCCCCCTTCTTCTCCTTTTCCCCCTATTTCCTGTGGTGTAAGATATATTTTTATACCAAACTAAGTGTGAATGTTGTTCCCTCCTTAAGCAAAACGCAATGAGAATAAGGTTCACTCTTTCCTTCTCACCTCCCCCTTTTCCTCTCCATGGAAAAGTTTTTCTTGCCTCTTTTATGTGAGATAATTTGTCCCATTCTATTTTTCCCTTTATCCTTCTTCCAATATATTCTTCTCTCACCTCTTAATTTTTTTAGATATCATCCCTTCCTATTCAGCTCACCCTGTGCCCTCTGTCTATATGTATATAATCTTTCTAACTATCCTAATACTAAGAAAAGTCTCAAGAGTTACAAATATGATCTTTCCAAGCAGGAATATAAACAGTTCAACTTTAGTAAGTTCCTCATGAGTTCTTTTTCCTGTTTACCTTTTCATGCTTCTCTTGATTCTCGTGTTTGAAAGTCAAATTTTCTATTCATCTCTGGTCTTTTCATCCAAAATGCTTGATTAATTGAATGATTATTTTTTCCCATGAAGTATTATACTCAGTTTTGCTGGGTAGTAGATTCTTGGTTTTAATCCTGGCTCCTCTGAACTCTGGAATATCATATTCCAAGTTCTCTGGTCTCTTAATGTAGAAGCTGCTAGATCTTGTGTTATCGTGATTGTATTTCCACAATACTCGTATTGTTTCTTTCTGGCTGCTTGCAATATTTTCTCCTTGACCTGGGAACTCTGGAATTTGGCTACAATATTCCTAGGAGTTTTCCTTTTGGGATCTCTTTTAGGAGGCAACTGGTGGATTCTTTCACTACCTATTTTACCCTCTGGTTCTAGAAGAATATCAGGGCAGTTTTCCTTGATAATTTCTTGGAAGATGATGTGGAGGTTCTTTTTTGATCATGGCTTTCAGGTAGTCCAAAAATTTTTAAACTGTCTCTACTGGATCTATTTTCCAGGTTAGTTGTTTTTCCAATGAGATATTTCACATTGTCAGCTATTTTTTCATTCCTTCAGCTTTGTTTTATAATTTCTTGGTTTTTCATAGTCATTACCTTCCATATGTGTTTCATTCTAATCTGTAAGGAATCATTTTCTTCAGTGAGTTTTTGGACCTTCTTTTTCAGGTAGTCAATTCTGCTTTTTAGGACATTCTCCTCATTGGCTTCTGGATCTCTTTTGCCATTTGGGTTAGTCTAGTTTTTTAAAGTTTTATTTTCTTCAGCATTTTTTTGAGTCTCCTTTAGCAAGCAGTTGACTCATTTTTCATAATTTTCTTGTATCACTCTCATTGCTCTTACCAATTTTTGCTCTACTTCTCTTACTTGATTTTCAAAATCCTTTCTGAGCTCTTCCATGGCCTGAGACCAATTCGTATTTTTCTTGAAGGCTTTGGATGTAGGAGCATTGACTTTGTTGTCTTCTGTTTTTTGGTATTCCTTTTCACCAAAGTAAGATTCTATAGTCTGATTCTTTTTCCAGTTTTTGCTCATTTTCCCAGCTATTTACTTGACTTTTTAGTTCTTTGTCAAGGTGATTCTTTGCCTCCAGTGGGGGTCAGCCACTTGATCCCCCTACAATATGTGATCCTAGAGCTCCAGAATCAGCCAATGCTGGTGCCCCTGCTGTGGGTGCTACAGGCTCCTCCATGGTCTGCTCTACCCACTCTGCCACATTGGGGCTGGGACCCTACCACTCTACTCTCTCACAGGTTCCACAGGTAGTTTCCACTGACCTTCCAATTTGTCCTTAGTGTTTGGGGGTCAGGAAACCTGCAAACTACCACAGGCACCCAAGATCAGTCCCCCCAAGGTCTACTCAGTTTCCATCTATGCCAATATGGCCCACACTGGACTGTGCTCTGTTATCCGGGGTGGCAAGATTTGCCTCACTCTATCATTCCGTGGATTATGTAGTTCCAGAATTTGTTTAGAGTCATTTTTTACAGCTATTTGGCTGGGTTTGAGGGGAGAGTGCTACCAAGTCCATGCTGTTACTCCACCATCTTGGCTCTGGCCCCAGTCCTAGAATTCTCAATGCCTATATTCTAATTTAGGAAGATTCCGATCTACATTTACTGTTGTATTCATGATTAGCTGTGTGCCTTTATTTCCATATCTCCACAAGCAAGCACTGACTTAATAACTGCCTCTGCAACTGGGAAAATTTCCTCCATTCAATGCCCATGGGTAGAATATACATGAACTGAATAGAATCAAGGCAGAAAAGTTCATTATTTTAAATTAGATCCAATAATTTTTAATTCTTTTGTTAATATTACAAAGCAACAATAGCAATGAAATGTTTTTCGTTTGAGTATTTGTTTTTGACAACAGACAAAATAATTTAGTGACCAGAGATCTTTCAACATAATTGCTATCCAAGTGACATATGTTATACCTTAATTACTGGTATTAGCTAGTCCCTCTTGAAATGAACTATTAGCTATAAATCTGCTTTTAAAGTATCAGAAGGATCAGAGTCTGATTATTCAGTTCTTAACATATTATCTTCTTAAGGTAAAAAAGAATAGATGGAATTCCCTCCCTTATTTATCAATGTGTAGCAAAGTAACCTTTAACTTTTGCTCTCAAGACAGCTCAGAAACAAAAATCTCACGTGCAGCCTTTAGACTGGATCTCCTTTCCCAAGTTATCCTACTCATTACTTCCTGGATAAATCCATGGTGTATCTCTGAGGCACCATTGGACACTATTCCAGAGCAGCTGTGGTTCAGTGTTGTGGTTAAGCCATCAATTGAGGGAACCTGAAGTTGTTGATTTGGTACGGCAGGAGTTAGGGAAATGAGAAATTGCAATTATTTACTTTATATTTTATTAAATGTTACTTAAGGATGGTGATTCCAATTTTCCTATGGTGTCTCCAAGAAAAGGAAAGTATTACAGATTCAAGAAGAATTCTAGCCATTTCTCCTCATCTCCAAATGCCTCCTCTCATCATTCCTTCACAAAGTTTTGTTCATTTTTACTCCATGCTCTGTTCTTCTGGGAGCTCAGAAATTTATTTTTTATTATTTATACTAAAATGCTTGGGGTCCTGGTTTTCTCATTTATCTGCCTGGCAAGAAGTGAGGAATACTGGCTGACCTCAAAAAAAAAAGGGAGCAGTTTTAGGATGGAGAGAGGAGAGGGGAGAAAAGTCACTCTGGGATACTAGAGAAGACAAAGGAAAAGCTCTCCTAAGCCTGCTGCTGCTCTATGTAAAAGAACATAATATAGCTGAGAACATGCTAGATTTTCTGGGTTTTTATATTACCTCTTACACTTAATACTTGTGTGATCACAACCTCTCAGGATCTCAGTTTCTTCATCTACAAAATAAGGGGGTTGGGCCAGGTGACTTCTGAGGTCTCTTCTGGAACTTCATCTATGATCTTATGATTCAGTCTAGCCCACACAGCCATTGTTTGGGGAAGCAGCTACTGTGGAGAAAGGGTCAGCCAGGCTCGCCAATTGCCAACCCTGAAGGTACCCTAAAGGACTGACAGAAAGCAATATGTTCCAGACAACTCAAACTATCACCACCAACACCATTTTGACCACCACCTCCCCTCAACATTCTAATGAAGACAACCTAAGACTCTGAACCTCCAAACCTTGGAAGTAGCATTGCTTCTAGCACTGAGCCATTGATCAATCAACCCCTGCAAAGATGAAGCCTGGTAACAACTCCTTCAGGGCTACAGTCACAGCTACTAAAGACACAGAAAGGAAAGTTCTTGCTACCAAAGTCCTTGGCCCTGTCAAATGGTTCAACCTCAGAAACTGATATGATTTTATCAGTGGAAATACCATGAAAGAAGAGGCATTACCATTTGCTTTGACACTATACCTTAAGGACCACAGGACCTTTCCATCTGACCTATAGCAAAAACCTTTCATCTGTGTTGTCTCCTCCATTAAATGGAAGCGTCTTGAAAGCAGTGACTCCTGTATTTTCTATTTGTATTCCTAGAACTTTAATAATTTTTTTCTTCAGTTGACATGTATGAGTGTCTTCAGTCTTACGTTATTCCTAGGTCTAATCCTGTGTCAATATGTGCCTGTTGGATAGCTCCACCCTGACTTCCCATAATCATCTCAAACTCAATGCAATCAAAATGAATTTATCTTCCCTTCAACCTCCCACAGTTCTTATAGCTAGCTACCTAGCTTCACAATTTTTGAATCATTTAAAAAAATTCTTTCTTTTCCCTAAGTCAATCAACTCCCAGAACTTGTCAGTTCTACCTCCATAATATCTATCTCCTTCAATCCATGGTGCCACGACCATTAATTCAAGACTCTGAGCTTGGACTACTGTAATAGACTCTTACATGGTTCTCAGAATTCAACCTTTTCTCTCTCCAATATATTTTCCACATAGTTGTGAAAAAAATCTCCCTAAAGCACAAGTCTCATCCCATCACTCTCTTGTTCAAGAATCTTCAATGGCTCCCTACTACCTTTAGGAACTCCTAACACGGTATTTTAAAACTCTTAACCCTGATCTGGGACACTTTTCCTGGCTGATTTCACATTAGTACCCTGCATACATTCTGTATTTCAGCCAAATCGGACTTCCTGTTGTTCCCCAAACTCCACATTCCATCTCCCACCTTGTTGTCTTTATACAGACTTCTTGAATCAGAATGGACTCCCCTTCCGATCTTTACTGCTTAGAATTGTTGCCTTCTTTCTAGGCCACTTATTTGCCACTTCCTACAAGAAAAATTTCCTGATCTCCCTCTAATCCTCCCCTTCCTCCCAAATAATCATGTAATGATTCATTAGCCCCCCAGTAGAATGTAATTTACTTCAGGGCGGGAACTGTTTTTCCTTTTGTCTTTGTATCCCCACATCTAGCACAATGCCTTTTATTATATTTTAGATTTAGATTTACAAAGGGTATAAGCACTTGGAGAAACAATCTCCAAGCCTGGAGAGATGGCAAAGTTAAGACTAACACAGCAACAGAGTAAGGAGAGTGTTTCACAAATGTTTTTGAGGTGGTATTGGCTTGGGTTGGTAGAGAGATCTGTAAGCACCTGAGGCCTAATGATGATACTAAAATCTGCAGCTTACAATTCAGAAGCTGCTATGGAAACTATGAAAGTATTCTACCTCGGCAAAATTCCCAAGGAAGTCAAGAGGGCACTCTTTAGGCAGGAAAACAATTCCTTGCAATTTGAAGCTTTTCATTTAGTTGAATTTGATCACCAAGGGCATTACCTGAAGCCTCTGAAAGCTTAATAGAGATTAAGTTGTCCTATCTATTGCCCAACCTGGCAAGGAATTTAAAGGATATGCCACTATGAGGGAATTTTTAACATTTTATCCCACTGTATATTCAAAATCTAACAACAATTCTTTTATGCCAGAGTTTGTGTACATGAGAACAAATGGCCACCTTCACCCCCAAAAGTAAAACATGAAAAGTCTTTCTTCCTGAAAACACTTTTTAAATTCTTTTCTTTCTTCCCACTTAATAATATTCTATTTTTTCCAATTACATGAAAAGATAGTTTTCAATATTCACTTTTATAAGATTTTGGTTTTCAAATTTTTCTCCTTCCCTGCCTCCCCACCACTGTCCCCAAGATGGCAAGCAATCTGATACAGGTTATACATGCATAATCATGTTAAACATATTTCCACATTAGTCATGTTGTGAGAGAACAATCAGAACAAAAGGGAAAACCATGAGAAAGAAAAAGAAATGAAAATAGTATGTTTCAATTAGCATTCAGAATCCATTGTGCTTTTTCTGGATGTGGGTAGTATTTTCCATCATGAGTGTTTTAGAATTGTCTTGGATTGTTGCATTGCTGAGAAGAGCTAAGTCCATCATAGCTGATCATTGCACAATGTTGCTGTTACTATGTACAATGTTCTCCTGGTTCTGCTCACTTCACTCAGCATCACTTTTTGAATTCTTAAAAAAATAAATTCTGAGATAGTTTTAACTCATGAATTTGGAATGAATGGATAGTCTTGCTCTACCGTCACACCTTTTAAAGTTGATCTGTTTTTTGAAATTGTTTTAAGTAAGAAATTCTCTCTCTTCCTCCCCCCTCCAACCTCTATCCATTGAGAAGGCAAGAAGTAAGAGACTTATCAGACTATCATCCATGAAGTCAAGCAAAATATATATCTATATTAGACATGTTGTAAAAAAGCAAGAAAAAATAAAGAGGAAAAAAATGCATCAATCTGCCTTTATGAATCTATCAATTCTCCATATTGAGGTGCATAGTATTTTTCATTATGAGTCCTTTGGAATTGTCATAGGTCATTGTATTGATTAATATGGCTAAGTCTTTCACAAAGGATTATCATTACAATATTGCTGTTCCTGTGTACAATGTTCTCCTGGTTCTTCTCACTTCACTTTGTATCAGTTCATATAGATCTCAAGTTTTTCTGAAACCATCCTTCTCATTATTTCTGATAGCACAACAGTATCCTATCACCATTACAAACCATAACTTGTTCAGCTGTTCCACAATTAATGGAAATCCCCTCAGTTTCTAATTCTTTGCCACTATAAAAATAGCTGTTATAAACGTTTTTGTACAGGAGTCTTTTTTCCTGTCTTTGATCTCTGTGAGATGCAGACCTAGTTTCAGTATTACTGGGTCAAAGTATACATACCATTTTGTAGACCTTTAGTTATAGTTCAAAT
The DNA here is from genome assembly GCA_028658325.1 of Potorous gilbertii. Classification (NCBI taxonomy): domain Eukaryota; kingdom Metazoa; phylum Chordata; class Mammalia; order Diprotodontia; family Potoroidae; genus Potorous; species Potorous gilbertii. The sequence goes on along the minus strand of JAQQSK010012442.1, from coordinate 1,118 downwards.
TGTTCCCCAGAATGGCTGGACCAGTCCTCAGTTCCACCAATAATATATCTATTTTCTCACATGCCCTCTAGTGTTTGTCATTTTCTTCTTCTATCGTCTTAGTCAATATGACAGATGTGAGTTCTTTTAATTTGTATTCCTCTAATTATTAGCGATTGAGAGCAAATTTTTTTGGATAATAATAGATAGCTTTGATTTCTTCTTCTGATAAATGCCTGTTTGACCATTTGTCAATTAGGGAATGGCTCTTATTTTTACAAATTTGGTATTGATCTGTTTACTAAGATGTGTGTCAGCAAACAGGAGCATCTGGAGGACCTTGCATTCTCTGGGGAATCCTTCCATTTGAACTCTAAGCTGGACATTTTCTCTGACCAGGACAAACACCTTTTGTGCTGCATTTGATACTGATTATCTGAAGACCATTGCACAAAGTTATCCCTATTTTTATACCTTTCAAGGACTCCTGTATGATTTTGATATATGCATGGGAGATACTTCATTGTAAGAGAGGTTTTAAGGTGGACATTTGTTGTGCTAAAACAATTTTTTTTTTGAATTGTAGGTGGACCTCATGTAGATTTATAGGAGACTGGTTTGCTATCTACCTAACATGAAAATTGAGAGGTTATATGTGTGAGACTCATCAAAGTATGTGTGATCCCTTAATAATTAGATATCAGCTTAAGAGGAATATATGTGTGTGTGTGTGTGTGTGTGTGTGTGTGTGTGTGTGTGTGTATGTATGTATGTCTTTCTTTTTTTTTCTTTTTTTTTATTAAATAAATTTATTTAACTTTTTACATTCATTTTGACAAGATTTTGGGTTCCAAAATTTTCTCCCCATTTGTCCCCTCCTCCCTCCCCGATGCACTGGACATTCTAATTACCCATATCACCAATCTGCCCTCTCTTCTTTCATCCCTCCCTTCCCTTACCCCATCTTCTCTTTTGTCCTGTAGGGCCAGATAACTTTCTATTCCCCATTACCTGTATTTCTTATTTCCTAGTAGCAAGAACAATACTCAACAGTTGGTCCTAAAACTTTAAGTTTCAGTTTCTCCCCATCCCTCCCTCCCCACCCATTCCCTTTGGGAAGGCAGGCAATTCAATATAAG
>JAQQSK010012441.1:0-11875 GCA_028658325.1 Potorous gilbertii | reverse complement strand
TGCCATCTTGCAGGGTAGCCTTTGAAATGCACGAATGTTGTGCCAGGCTTTATGGCTGAAGTGGGCAGCCTCCTCTCCTTGAGTCTGTATGATGTCTATGATAAAACCTGCTTTGGTATGATGACTTCTAGTACAGTACTACTCACAGGGCTCTGCATGAGGTGTGGCATTGACCAACTTGAAAAGCAGCCTCCATTCGGATTCTTCAGAACAGTTTTAGAAAGTGCCCTTCAGTGCCAGAAACGTTCACAGACCAAGCAGGTCGTTGTTGAGAGCCAAGGGGGTTGTTAGTGTTGCGAAGGGTTAACAGGAAAGTCGGTAAAGAAAGACATCATTTTAGTGTTAGGTCCTCACCTCACCCAACCTTTAGAGAAATTTCCAAAAAAAGAGTATTGATGTATTTGAATTTCCATTAGTCTCCTTGCCTGCCTTTTATTGATGAAGTTTCTTTGCCTAAATTCAGCAAATGAAGGGCACCCTCAGACAAAGGCCTGGGACAGTTCACAAATCTCTTCCCATTATCAGTGCTGTAATAACCAAAAATTTTGGCTTTTCTAAGAGAAAAAAAAATCTGTCTTGTTGGTTGTAAGAAAGAAAAGAAAAAATAATCTTTCCTGGTTTTCTTTTGCCTTGAAATGGGGAAAAGTAGCAGTTTCACTGAAAAATAATTCAAAAAGTTGCTTTTTAATCTGTCGTCTTTTGTTTGAATGCTTTTTAAATTAGTAATCTGAGTGTTAGGAAGTTCAGTAGCATTGTTGTGAATCTTTCAGAAATTATTACTTGATGTTATTTGAAGTAAACTTTTTGTGTAACTTTTGCAGTAGGAAATTCTTTTGGCATTTGTTGGCAAGGGGTTCTTGGTTCATCTTTTACATCATGAGTTACTTTGATACAGGGATAGTTCCAAATAATGATAGGTAGAGGCGGTTGGAGTTAGGAGTAATTCTTTATTTTTCTTGCTGCTGTTGGCAAATGGGCCTGAGACCAGCTGTAGTTTGAGTACCAACTTAGGCTAAGTTCCATGAAGTGATCACTTTATTTTTGTAGGTTTAGAACTGGAAAGGTCATCAGAAATCATCTAGCTTGTGGGGGTTAGTAACTGTTTTTGTGTCATGAATGCTTTTGGCAGTCTGGTATCTATGGTAGCCCTCTCCAGATTGTTTTTAATGCATACAATAAAATTCATGGATTACAAAGGAAATCAATTATATTGAAATAGTTTTCAAAATATTAAAAACAGAATCTCTGTGACCCAAAGTCAAAGACCCTAGTCTGACTTCTTTTATTTGACACAGGAGGAAATGCAGAGAAGGATAAGTAAATCAGACATGGATAATGATTCTCTTCAGATCCCACAGGTAGTAAGTAATAGGACCAGAATCTGAACGTCAGGTCTTTTGACTCCTTATCCTGTGCTCTTTCCACTGATCCATGACAACCGATGAAACACTCAGTATTTAAGTATTTTGTATTCGATTTTTATTGCCAAGGATATAATTTGACCCAGGGTATGTCACAGCTTGGTGCCAAAGGACTATTTTGCATTTGTGAATAAACATGATATTCTTTCATTAATTTGTATTCATAAAACTAGTAAAAATATTTCTTTACTTTGCTAAGGGATTGAGTATTTTGTGAATTATAGTCATGCTGTAGCTAAATAGTGCCATAATTTGAGTATCTTAAGACAAAATCTCAGATTCTTTAGTAGAGTTTAAGTGGATAAGAAAGTTCGTTTGAAGGATATATGTTGTCAGTTTTTAAATTGCTTTAATTCCAAGCTTCTTCCCTTTGTTATTCAGAAATATCTCTCTCTGCTGTTAGTTGGTATAGATCAGGTAATGAAATTAATTTTTGTGATGTTATATCCGGTATTTCAATTCAGTTCTACAAAATTTATTTAGGGCTGCTCTACAAGTTAATTGAAAGGGATACAAACCTGAATGAGAGAATCCCTGACCTCAAAGAGTTTATATATGCTAATATAATTAATATAATAAAAATTTCCTACTACTGAGGCAGGAAAAACATAATGCTTTGCCAAAGCAAATGTAATTAACTGTTGGGTTACTTCCATCACATTTGTGTGCATAATGACCATTAACTGCATCAAAGGGGTGTGTTTGTGTGTGTGTGTTTGCACAAAATTGCATGCACACACATGTGCTCCAGTATTCCTAAGGAGAATGGAAAGAGAAAATTTACATATAAGTCTTTCCTTTGTTGTTGATTGTCCTTGTGATCCCAGGTAAGTCCTGTAACTTTCTCATCTGGAAAGCAGAAATTAAATTAGCAGAAATTAAATTCACACAGATAAGTTTTTGTGCTTGAGTATTTCAGAGGCAAGGCAGGTTTTATTAGCGCAGGAAACTCTTTGTATGGTAACTAATGTTTACTCTGAGCAACTTCTTTGCCATGGTGTGATAGCTAGTATGTTTTAGTGGCAGGTCTTCCTGACTCCAAGGTTAATTCACTCATTAAATGATTCATATAAAAATGTTTTAGAGTGCTAGCGTCCTTCTAAATACCTAATCATCAAGCAATTGTAATTTTTTTGGTAGGGATAGTATGTAATCTCTTTTTGGATATTGAATGTACATTTAATGAATACTACATTTTTCCGAAGCTAGGTGGTGCAGTGGATAGAGCACCAGTGCAGGAGTCAGGAGGACCTGAGTTCAAATCTCACCTCAGACACTTGACACTCACTAGCTATGTGACCTTGAGCAAGTCTAACCCCAGTTGGCCTCTTATTTAATGAGTTCTTATTTAATGTAATTTTAGAACATCATCTTCAAATTTCAGATAACTGCATTCAGATAACAAACTATTTACAAGACACAGGGGCTTTGAATTTATTTAATTTCATCAAGCATTTATTAAATATCTCTTATGGGGATGTAGTTTAGTAGAGAGAAACTAACTTGAGTTGAAGTCTGGGTTCATATCTTGCCTCTGATACTTGCTGTGTCACCTTGGGTGAGTCATGTAACCTTTTTGGTTTTGTTTCTTTCTCTGTAAAATGGAGGTGGGCTATATGGCCTGTTTGATTCTTTCCAGTTTTGAATGAATGATCTTTTGTGCAAAGCACCCTTTTATGAGCTGTAGACACAAAGACAAAATGAACAGCAACCCCCTACTCTTAAAGAGCTGTCATTCTGCTGGATTCAAAGATGAAAAACAACACAATTTCCACCACAGAGTGGTGGATCAAACAGGTATTACAGATTGGTGTGAGGCAAGGTAGAATGTGATAAAGATCAAGGGAGAGATTCAGACAAAGTACTCAAGAACATGTGAGGTAGAGAAATCATTTTTAATTTGGGGCAAGGGAATCAAAGAAGGCTTCAAGGAGAAATTGACTTCTGATCTGGACCTTGAAGGAAGAGGGTTTCAACATGCCTGTTAAAATTTGGAAGGGTCTCATTCCAGACATCGAAGACTATCTGTGTGAATGCTTAGAAATTGGAGAGCACAGAATAAACTTGCCTAGTGGCTGGTCACCCATTTGGTAATAATATAGAGTGTATGAAAGAAACATTGTGGAAAAAAAGCTGGACAGTTAGGCTGGTTCCAATGTAAATTGGCCCCAATCTTAAATGACAAGGAATATATGTATTTTATCCTATGAGCGAAAGATATCACTGAGGATTTTTGAGTAAGGGATGATGCAGTACAATCTGTGTATTGTTATTTTGGCAGCCTTGTGAAAGGGAGAATGGAAAGGGGAGAGACTGGAGGTAGGAAAACCAGTTTGTTTTCAGAGAGAGCAGCCATATGGGTTGAAGTTAGGGTAGTAACAGAGTGAATGGAGAGAAGTTATGAATGAAGGTAGGACTATGATAGAATGTGAGGCTGGGTAACAGGATGGATGTGAGGGGGATAAGGGAGAGGGAATAGTGTGAAGATGTGAACTAGAGTAACTGGAAGAACAACAGTGCCATGAGGCCAAAGCCTGTCTTTACAGGGAAGTTGTCGAGTTCAGGTTTTTAGACAGGTGAGGTTGGGTAGCATACCATTATGGTGAGGTGAGACCTGAGCTGAGGGAAGAAGTCGAATGTGGAAGGAGAGATTGGGAATCATAGGAACTCTACTCAATGCTATCTTTTAAAGATGGCTCCCATGCCAAACGTCTCTTCATTTTTCCCACCCATTTGTACTCCTGGACAAGACTTCATCATGAACCATACTGGGTCCCCTTCAGCTACTCTTTTTGTGTTGTCTTCCCTCATTAAATGGTAAGCACCATGAAGGCAGAGACTGCCTTTTTTTGTATTTGTATCTCTAGCACTTAGCCTATAGTAGGAGTTTAATAAAAGTTTACTAATTACCTGACATTGCCAATGGACAGAAGACTTGAAAGAGATCAAAATTACCAATGAAGGGAAAGGATTGGTTAGACACATTTATAGTATACATTTTAAAGCAGTTAATGTTTTTTGATAGGTTTTTAGGTTAATTTTGCAACTTTAAAAATGTGATTATTTTGTTTTTTTGAAGATTATCAAGCAGAAAATCGTGAAGCCTTTGGGAAGCAAATCATCTGACTTTTACAAACACCTGACAGTTACATTATTTTTTCTCATCTAAGCTCACCAGTTTATTATGTGTACATTTCTTTGACAACATATAAGCACACAGTTTTTATTTAATGCAACTGTAATCTGCTCATCACCCATTCGTTTGTTCTTTTCATATGTGCTGCTTGCCCTTGCTCTCTTGTATGTCCTTTGCAAGGTGATTACTAAATATGCTGGGTGCGCTTTTGTAAGTTTTTTGGATGTATAGACACATTTATGTCAAGCATATAGGCTGGTCATTAATCATTTTCTGCTCTTATACCATGTGAGCACTTTTTTACTCATACGTCTCTTCTTTTTGTGTAGTTCATAGGTGATAGTGTGTTGCAAGGATCATAGATTGGAAACTGGAAGTGATGTTATACATCTTGTAGACCAGCTCCCGTTTTTTTAAAGATAGAGAGCTGAAGCCCAGAGAAGCTCAGGGGCTTACCTGGGCTTGCACAGGTAGCTGATAGCTAGCACCTTTTCCATTGCACCATGTGCCCACTGTATACCCCTGCATTGCTTTTTAGGTAATCTTGAAATCCAATTCTTTAGAGACTTTAGTCATCCATGTCTTGTAGCCACATAGCACTACTGGAAGAATATTATTGTTACAGGGCTTTGTTTCAGTATTTTTAAAGGCACTGTATAGTTTTTCAAAGTCAGTCCAGGCTATCTTTCTTGTTAAGTTCTGGACCCATTTCATTGTTCCATTTGCATTTTGACTTGAGTGCTATGGTTTATCCATCACGTTACATATTGACTGAAGTTAGGATTTTCCTCATTGCTTTGTCTACTTTGTTTTTCCTGTGTGATTATGGATTTGGAGAAGCAGTGTGACAGTGTATAAGGACTGAACTTGAAGTCAGAAAAGTCTGTGTTCTAATCCTGCCTTCAGTGCCAGTAGTTGTGGCACAAATCACTGGGTAAAATCACTTCTATTCAGCCCCTCTATCTAATCTGTAAAATGGAGATAACAATACTTACTTGATGGGTTTTTGCAAAGTTTAATGAGATAATATATGCATAAACCTTTGCAAACCTTTAATCCTCTATACTTGTAAACTGTTACCACACTTAGGAGGCTTTGCTGAGTCGGCTTGACTGATCCGTTCAGCTTGCCAGACAGTAGTAGGAGATCATTACAGGAATTTCTTTTTCCATTTGGTCTCTGCATTTGACATCCTTCAGGACAGTGGCAGATATCTTTGACATCTTGATTATAAATTATCAGAGCCTCACTAAATTTATTTGTTATATTTCATTTTTCAAGTAATGTATGAATTTAACATGTGCATAGGAGATACCTCGTTAGGAATCTTTGAAACAGGGTTTTGTTTTCTTAAGCCAAATGCATTTCTATAGTCAATGAACGGTAAGCACCAGTAGAATCTTGTAATTCTCTATTCCAGTCAATTGTTACTGTAAATATATGATTCGTTATAAAATACCATTTGCAAAAGCCTTCCTGTTCTAGGTTTATACATTCATCAGGGATGCCCTTGTAGATTATTTTTGTGAAATTTTGGTAGAGGTGGGAAAGTAGACATAAAGATAATATTGTCTTGGTCACGTGAGGTTTTTTGTAAGCGTTTTGTTAGTCTCCTCAACTCCTTTTCAGTACTTTGAAATTTGATCCTGAAAGCTGGGTCCTCTACTCCATCTTTTTTAGTTTCTTTAAAGAAGTTACTTATCATTCTGACCTTTCTACAGCCTTTTATGATGTTAGTCACCATCTCCCCCTAGATATTCTCCTCGATGTTGTTTTCATGACACTGTACTTTTCCTTGTTCTCCCACCTGTCTGACTACTACTTCTCAGTGACCTTTGCTTAATATTCATCCAGGTCATGCCGGGTAACCATTGGTGTCCCCAAAGGCCGTGTCTTGGGCCTTTTTCTCTTTTTGTTCTGTACTGTCTTATTTGGTGATGTGTTGTTTGGTTATCTTTATTAAGATTAAGGTATAAATCTTAAAGCATAAGTCTGACCACTCCCTCTGCTAAATGATCTCCAATAGCTTACTGTTAACTCTAAGGTAAAGTTTTATAAAATTCTCTTTTAGCATTTAAAGCCCTTCACAAATGATCCATTTCCTACTTTTCCAGTCTTCTTCAACTTTAATCCCCTCTTGCAATCTATAATCCAACTAACTATACTTGTCCTCTTGCTGTTCCTCTTGCAGGAGATTCTGATTAGCCCCCTATGTATATACCTTAGAACTGACTGTTCCCTTTGTCTGGAATGTACTGATCTAGTACAGTGCACTCATTTCATGCACAAGAACACTAAAATCCAGGTTAAATAACCTTCCCAAGACCACACAGGTAGTAATCAGAACAGTGATTTGAAGTTAGATCCTCTGGTTTCAATTTTAATTCTTAAAACGATTAAATATAAAAATACTAAATTCAGAACTGAACATATCCACTATCCACTGACCCATTAATGATAATCATTAAGTTCTACCTATAATGCAAGGGATACTCTCTAATCAGACAGTGCAAGGCTATCTATGTGGTGCCAGGAGGGTAAATGCCTGCAAAAAAAATCTCTCTAGTGTGTCATGAATTCCAGGAATCCTACCATTATCAATTTTTCCCTTGGGATTAAGCATTGCCTTGTCCTGTTCAGGGTCTTCTTTTGAAATGACTGAGAACATCCTAGACAAAAGGGACTCTTCAAAGTATACCTTCTTGACATAGAAAATAGAGCTAATGTCCTTACCACCTGGGGAAGCAGAACTAATGGCATTGTTGCTGGATCAGAAGGTAAATAGAGCTTTATAATTCTTTGGTCATAATTCCAGGTTGCTCTCCAAAATGGGTGAATCAGTTCATAGTTCTCCCAACAGCGAAGTAGTATCCCAGTTGTTGTACATCTCCTCCAGGTTGTATCATTTTCTCCCATCATTTTAGCCATACTGATAGGTGTAAGATACCTCAAAATAGTTTTAATTTGCATTTCTCTTATCAATGATTGAGAACATTTTTTCATATGACTATAGTTTTGATTTCTTTATTAAAAAACTGCCTATTCCTATCCTTGGGCCATTTATCAATTGGGGAATGACTCATATTCTTATAAATTTGACAAACTTCTCTATATTTGAGAGAGGAGACATATATCTGGGAAACTGTCTATAAATTTTTTCCCCATTTTCTTCTTCCCTTCTTATCTTGGCTGCTTTGGTTTTATTTGTACAAAACTTTGTAAATTTAATGTAATCAAAATTATCTGTTTTGTTTCTCACAGTGCTCTCTGTCTCTTATTCATATTCTTCTGTCCAAAAGTCTGATAGGTGATATGTTTCATGTTCTTCTAGTTTTCTTATGTTGTCTCCCTTCATATCTAGGCAGGCCATCTATCCATTTTGTCCCTGTCTTGGTAAATAGTGTAAGCTGTTGATCTATACCCAATTTCTCTGAGGCTGCTTTTCAGTTTTCCAAGTGATTTTTACAAAATAGTGTATTCTTATACCAAAAGCTTAAATCTTTATGTTTGTCAAAACACAATATTGCTATAGTCATTTAGTACTGTGTGGTATGTGTCTACTCTGTTCTACTGATCCACCTTTTTATTTCTTAGCCAGTATCAGATAGTTTTGATAATTAATGCTTTATGCTATTGGTAAAGATCTGGTACTGCTACATTTTATTTTTCATTGGTTCCTTTGATAATTTTGATCTTTTGTTCTTTCAAATGAATTTTATTGTCATTTTTTTCTAGCTCAATAAAATAATTTTTTGGTAATTTAATTGGGATGGCATTGAATAAGCAGATTTGTTTAGGTAGAATTGTCATTTTTATTATATTGTCTCTGCCCACCCATGAACAGTTATTTAAATCTGACTTTATTTGCATAACAAGTGTTTTATAATTATGTTCACACAGTTCTTGGTTTGTCTTGGCAGGTATACTCCCAGGTTTTATATAGTCTGCAGTTATTTTAAATGATGTATCTCTTATTATCTCTTCTTGCAGGATTTTGTTGATGATATATAGAAATGCTGTTGATTTATGTAGGTTTCTTTTATATCCTATTACTTTGCTAAAATTATTTCAGCTAGTGTTTAAAATTAAATCTCTAGGATTGTCTGTCATCTTATTGTCTGCAGAAAGAGATAGTTTTATTACCTCATTGTTCATTCTGATTCCTTCAATTTCTTTTTCTTCTCTTATTGCTATTGCTAGCATTTCTAATAAAATATTGAATTATGCTGGAAATAAATGGCATCCTTGTTTCACTCCTGTTGTCATTGGGAAGGCTTCTAACTTATCCTCATTACAAATAATGCTTGCTGATAGTTTTAGGTAGCTATTTCTTATCATCATAAAGACAAATCCATTTATACCTATATTTTCAAGTGTTTTAAATAGGAATGAGTAAAAAATTTTGGTAAAAAAATTTTTTCTGCATCTATTGATATAATCATATGATTTTTTGTTGCTTTTGTTATTGATATCAATTATGTTCATAGTTTCCTTTTGTTAAATCATTCCTGTATTCCTATTGTAAATCCTACTTGGTCACCATGTATAATCTTTGTAAACTATTGTTGTAGTCTCCTGGCTAGTATTTTATTTAGAATTTTATATCCATATTCATTAATGAAATTTTCTTTCTCTTTTTGCCCTTTCTAGTTTAGGTATTAGTACAATATCTATTTCATAAAAGTAGTTTGGTGGGAGTCCTTTGCCTATTATTCTAAATTGGTTGATATTTAAATGTTTGGTAGAATTACTTTTAAGTCCATCTGCTCTTGATACTTTTTTCTTAAGTTCATTTATGGGCTGTTCAATTTCTTTTTCTAAAACAGTGTTATTTAGATATTCTATTTCCTCTTCTGTTAATCTAGACAGTTTATATTTTTGTAAATATTCTTCCATTTCATTTAAATTCTTAAATTTGTTAGCATATAATTGGGCAAAATAACTCCTAATAATAGCTTTGATTTCCTCTTCACTAGTGATATATTGATGCTTTTCATTTTTGGTACTACTAATATGGTTTTCTTCTCTTTTTCCCTGATCATATTAACCAATGCTTTATCTATTTTATCTTTTTTCATAAAACCAACTTTTATTTATTTACAATAATTTTTTATCTTTCTTGAAAAAAGACAAATCAGAAGACCAACTTCTAAGTTATATTTATTAATTCAATAGTTTTCTTACATTCTTACATTCAATTTTATTAATTCACCTTTAATTTTTGGAATTTCATTTTGGTGTTTAATTGGGGATTTTAAATTTGTAATTTTTCTGGTTTTTTAAATTGTATACCCAATTTGTTACTCTCTCTTTCTTTGTTTTACTGACATAAGTTTTTAAAAGTGTAAATTTTTCTCTATGGCTCTTGCAGCTATACACCAACTTTTAATTATTTCTGCCACTCAAAAGTTCATTTTGAGACATTATTTTGTATTGTCTGTGGGGGAATTTAGGAGAGCCAGGTAATTTCCTGCCTTATTCCACCATTTTCCCAGAATTAATCTGACTCTGGCCACACTCCCTATGTTTGATATCTACTCTAGTCATTATGCCACCATATTGTCTGAACCAAAAAAGGACAGGACTAGAAAGTTACTGTAAAATATACTGGAGAAAGTTATTTTGTCCTAAGTAAAAGTTCTATAACAGTATCTTAAAGACAGATGCAGGAGTGGAAACTAGAAGATACTAAGTGGACTTGAGTTGGTCTGTCTGTGTCACTTATACTTGTTTCTAAAACACCCTCCTCCCCCTCTGAAGTAATTAGAGCTAGTTCCAAGAATGTTCTTTCAAGTGAAATGCAGGAATTTTTTTTTAGTACTTTTTTCATTTATTTATTTAAGTTTTCAACATTCATTTCCACATAATTTTGAGTTCCAAATTTTCTCCCCATCTCTTCCCTCCCCCCTCCTCCAAAACACCATGCATTCTGATCGCTCCTTCCACCAATGTGCCCTCCCTTCTAACACCCCTCCCTTCCTTTATCCCCATCTTCTCTCTTGTCTTGTAGGGCAAGATAAATTCTATATCCCATTACCTGTATTTCTTATTTCCTGGTTATATGCAAAAACAATTCTCAACATTTGTTCCTAAAACTTTGAGTTCCAACTTCTCTTTCTTCCTCTCTCCCCACCCATCCCCACTGAGAAGGCAAGCAATTCAATATAGGCTATATATGTGTAGTTTTGCAAATGACTTCCATAATAGTCATATTGTGTAAGCCTAACTGTATTTCCCTCCATCCTATCCTGCCCCCCATTTATTCTATTCTTTCTTTTGACCTTGTTCCTCCCCAAAAGTGTTTACTTCTAATTATTCTCTCCTCCCATTTGCCCTCCCTTCTGTCATTCTTCCCACTCCACTTGCCCCCTTTTCCCCTACTTTCCTGTAGTGTAAGATAGATTTTCATACCTAATTGAGTGAGCATGTTATTACTTCCTTAAGCCAAATGTGAAAAGAATAAGCTTCACTTTTTCCTTCTCACCCTCCCCCTTTCCCCCCCGTTGGAAAAGCTTTTTCTTGCCTCTTCTACGAGAGATAATTTGCTCCATTCCGTATCTCCCTTTCTCTTCCCAATATGTTCCTCTCATCCCTTAATTTTATTCTTTTAGATATGATCCCTTCCTATTCAACTCACCCTTCCTATTCAGATCTCTTTCTTTCTTTCTCTCTCTCTTTGTATGTGTGTGTGTGTGTGTGTATGTGTATAATCCCTCCAACTACCCAGATACTGAGAAAAGTTTAAAGAGTTATAAATATTATCTTTCCATGTAGGAATGTAAACAGTTCAACTTTAGTAAGTCCCTTGTGATTTTTCTTTCCTATTTACCTTTTCATACTTCTTGATTCTTGTGTTTGAAAGCCAAATTTTATTTTCAGCTCTGGTCTTTCATCAAGAATGCTTGAAAGTCCTTTGTTTCACTGAATGACCATTTTTCCCCTGAAGTATTATACTCAGTTTTGCTGGGTAGATGATTCTTGGTTTTAATCCTAGTTCCTTTGACTTCTGGAATATCGTATTTCCAAACCCTTTGATCCCTTAATGTAGAAGCTGCTAGATCTTGTGTTATCCTGATTGTATTTCCACAATACTCAAATTGTTTCTTTCTAGCTGTTTGTAATATTTTCTCCTTGACCTGGTAACTCTGAAATTTGGCCACAGTATTCCTAGGAGTTTCTCTTTTTGGGTCTCTTTCAGGAGATGATCAGTGGATTTTTTCAATATTTATTTTGCCCTCTGGTTCTAGACTATCAGGGCAATTTTCCTTGATAATGTCGTGAAAGATGTTGTCTAGCCTCTTTTTTTTTGATCATGGCT
>JAQQSK010012440.1:0-11876 GCA_028658325.1 Potorous gilbertii | reverse complement strand
GGGGGGCAGGGCTGCCTCCCAGGCTCAGTTCCCTCAGGGGGTTTATGCAGAGATCTTTTGTAATGGAGCTGCTGTGGAGCTCCTGCCTGCTCTGGGAGCCTCTGGCTGAGCTGCCTCTCCCGCAGTGGCTGCCTGGCTGACTCCCGAGGGGGTCCAAGTCCTGGAGATATCCCACTCCCCTCTCAGCCCGTCTCTCTCACTGACCTGTGAGTCTATGGGTGGAGGGACCTTCGCGGCCGCCGGAGATTACGGTCCCTGAAGCCTGCTGGGGTCTGCTCGCTCCTCTCAGTGCGGTGGGGCCAGGGCAGGGGGAGGGGAGGGCTCCGCTCCTGTCTGGGGCTCAATGGACCCCTGGGGTCAGTTTTTCAGGGCTCTCTGCAACGGAAATCTCCTTCTGCACAGCTTCCACTGTTCCAGAATTTGTCAGGAGTTCTTTTTACAGGAAATCCATGGGCTGTGGGCTCAGAGCTAGCAAATGTGAGTCTTTCTACTCCGCCATCTTGGCTCCGCCCCTGGAGTTTTCTTGACAGAGATACTGGAGTGGTTTGCCATTTCTTTCTCCGGTTCATTTGACAGATGAGGAAACTGAGGCAAAAAGGGTTAAGTGACTTCCCCACAGTCACACAGGTAGTGTGTGTCTCAGGCCAGATTTGAACTTAGGAGGATGAGTCTTCCTGACTCTCGGTTCAGCACTCTATCCACTGTATCGCCTAGCTGCCCCAGAAATATATATATATATAAAAGTATAATAACATAAGGAAGGATTACAAAATAATTTTATTAAAAAATCAAGTAGACAAGAACTTACAAATTCAAATGATTGCTGTCTCCTTTCAAATGGACACCTTGGAAGGCTATTTCATCCAAGGAACTGCCTTCTTAGCTTATTACTTTTTTTTAAAAAAATTGGAAATAAGCACTCCCTCAGCGTCATGTCTGATGAATAAAGGTAAAATAAGGAAGTTATATAATACCAGTTTTGACTTAAAATATCCTACTAAATATAACATAAATGGGAAGAATGACAAGTAAAACAAGAGCTAGACAATTATAACAGTCCAGCTCAGCCTTGAAGAAGGGATGAGGAAATGAACCCATGGCATGGAATGTTGTTATTTTGATACAAACCATTGCTATAGTGTAGAGTTTTTCTGAAATTCTTTCTCCCTCTGTTCTTGTCTTTTCTTCATTACAAAGGATGGTTCACCGGCTGGGGGAGTGAGCTAGATACTTGTTCCATGTGTATATATGTTCTATATATAACAGCAGCCCCAGGAACTTGGATCTTCTGTCTAGTTATATAGACACTATTACTATGCTGTGGGTAGACTGCGTACATGTGAGTTCTGTTTATTTTGTGCACATTTAAGTTTTGTTGTTATTTCTTTTACTGAAAGTTTTTTAAGTTCCTTGAGGGCAAAAACTAATGAGATCTTATCTATTCTCTTCAGAATCAAGGGCAGTGCTCAGTAGGTAGTATAGGCATACTCTGTTTTTGCTTTATGCGCTTTGCTTTTTATGGTGCTTCGCAGATATGCATTTTTTTTTTTTATAAAATGAAGATTTATAGTAACCCTGAATTGAGCAGCACCATTTTTTTCCAACAGCATGTGCTCATTGTATCTCTGTGTCACATTTTGGTAATTCTTTAAATATTTAAGACATTTTTCATTACTATTACATCCATTGCAGTGATCTATGACTGGTGATCTTTAATGTTATTCCTGTAATCGTTATGAACAACACCCATATAAAATGGTGAACGTAATCAATAAATGTTGTATGTGTTCTGACTTCTCCACTGACCAGCCACTCCCCCATCTCTCTCCCTCTCCTCAGGCTTCCCTATTCCCTGAAACAACAATACTGAAGAATATTACATAAACATAGTTGATAAAGCAGTGGCAGGGTTTGAGAAGACTGACTCAAATTTTGAAAAACTTTTTATTGTGGATAAAATGCTATCAAACAGCGTCACATGCAATGGAGAAATTTTTCATGAAAACAAGCATCAATCAGTGTGGCAAATATCATAGTTGTCTTATTTAAGAAACTGCTACAGTCATCCCCCAACCTTCAGCAACCACTACCCTGATTGGTCAACAAGCATCAATGCTGAGGCAAGAACCTCTACCAGCAAAAAAAGATTATGACTTGAAGATTCAGATGATGGTTAGCATTTTTGGTCAATATAGTATTTTTTAAAAATTACTTTATTTAGTATCTTATTTTCCCCTAGTTACATGTAAAGAACAATTTTTAACATTCATTTTTAAAACTTCAAGTTCCAAATTCTCTCCCTTCCTCCCTTACCTCCATTGACAAGGCTAGCAATTTGATAGCAATATATATTTTTAAATTAAGGTATGTACATTGTTTTTCTAGATACTATTATAATACTACTGCACACTTAACAAGACTATTATATAGTATACACATAACTTTCAAGTGCACTGGGAAACCAAAAAATTCGTCTGACTCGTTTTATTGCAATATTCGCTTTATTGCAATGGTCTGGAACCGAACCTACAATATCTCCAAGATATGCCTGTACTCTGCCCTTAGAAGCCACTTAATCAATATTTATTTGATGTGAATGAGCAGGTGCTTGATAAATACTTGTTGACTAACTGTTGAAAGTAAACTCTAGTTTTATATATTCAATAAGTATACAATTAAAGCATAACAATAAAAACCAATATTCTGTATGTTCTTTGAATTTCAGTGAACAGAATTAGATGACCTAAAATTCTGTTGCTATTACTATAGACCAGGCCAACACCAAATTAGAAAAGCAATGCAGGTAACCTATTTGCAGTTACAGGAGCCCTCCTCACCTCAAGTACTATGAATGGGCCCCATGATGTTTTCACAGGAGGCATGGGTCAAGATCATGACTAACAAGCATGGATCAGTTGTAATCTGCATCAATGGAGGAAAGTACCACTTAGAAATCAAAGATCCATTGGAGTACTCTAGTATACCTGGGGGTTATGGCACCTTCAATTTCCATTACGCATTGCCAGTATCACATAGAACAAAGATATGAGGGAATGCTCCTGTGTCTAACAGGAATCATACTATAGTTAAGGGAACTTTGGAAATCAATCCTAAATTAGTTTCTGCTTACTTCCCCCTATTCCTAAAACCCAAATCAGAAGTACTCAGCTTGGCATAGGGCCCTCATTCTTGCTACTGAAACATGGAGCTTTCATATGCTCTGGAGCTGTCTAACAAGGGGATTCTCCTATACGTGAAAGAATTTTTTTTTTTACCCCACAGTTCCTCAAAGAGGAAAACAATCCTTGCCTCATAGGCTACAATGAGGTGCCTGAGTCACTGTCAGGCCTCTTTTTTTCCACTACTTCAGGAAGAAGGGAGTCAGCATCCCTTTAACCCACCTCCATAGTCCAATGTCAAGAGAGAACTGGGTTACAATGTTACCTCTGATGCTAGCTGTGGAAAGGCAGCACAGGTGGCCCCCTGTAACAATGGACAAAGTCAGAAGAGCTACACTACCAGTGTTATCAAGTAACCTCTCTGTTGTCCTCTTTTGGGAAGTTTGCTTCAAGCTAAAAAAACATTAAAAAAGAGGAAAATGAGACAAACTCCTTATGCTTTCTCAGCAAGACTAAAAAATGTAGTAGATAATAGGAAGGCCAAGTTGATCTAAAACTACAACTTAAAAAAAAATAGGTGGCCCCTGTTTATCTTTTTTTTTTTTCTTAAACTGCCTAGTGTTCCAGTAAATGGGATATCAGGATTCTCCACTGGATCATGTGATGACAAGGCAGCTAAGCTATCTGTTATCCTCTGGCATGGTATGTAAATGAACTCAGTCACCCCTTGGGTTTTCCCCTTTCCTTTCCCTGCTCTCAACAGAGGACATATACTCATAGGGAGTAACTGGCTAAAGTTTGCTCTGTACTTTTGGAGCAGGCAAAAAGCCAAGCTTCAAACACAATGGCTGGATTCAGTTTTACAAGCAAACGCTGGAACGGCATTCACCCTCGTACGGGAAGAATGCCTCCAATCATAACTAGCAGGAAATCCAATTCAACACCAGGGTGTGTCATCACTTAATTCACCTAGGAGTAGCCTTTACACCTTTAATAGTAAAAACTTCCTGCTACAAGAGGCTCACACCTGAAGTACTGCTTTACTGGGGCACATTACTCTGCATGCTGTTAGAAACAGAGGAAGGGAGGGTATTTGAACTACTTTACATGTGTCCTTGGGGGTGATATTGATTCATTTTTCTCTTTTAGAAATATTAAAATTTTCAAAGAGGTTAGTTGACCATTATCTCCTCCCCTTATCCCCAACCTCAACCTTATCTTGCATCATCTGCAATCACTAACTCTCTCACGAAGTTGTTCTCCGAGTGAACCAAATTATTACCAATATGAAAAGAGCTTTGAGTTCTTCAGGGAATTAAGAGAGGAACATATTCTTTAAACCAGGAACTACCAAGAGGCCTGGATTATAGCCAATAAGCACTTGATATGCACAGCCTGTTCATTCCCTGTGTTGGCTAGGATTCCAGTGGGTCACTATTAGTTCTCAGAGTTACAAGAGTATTTGGACCCAGAAACCAAAGTAGGACTAGAGAAACCTGGACTTCTCACACTCCCTTTATCATCTGAGAAGTGCCTTGGTTGCTTGGGCCTGGCACACGGTAGGCTCTTAATAAATTCATCTTGATGGATTAACTGGGAAGGCTGGCACCACATCAGTGTTAATGTTAACCCAGAGAGGATGACATGATAACACTGATGTCAGAATGACCGATTCCTCCTTCCCATTCCAATCTGGTCCATGGCTCATAATTGCTGGTTGCTACACTAAACAATACACTCATTTGTCCATTTTGAAAAGCTTTTAAGCCATAAACAGGGGGAGATTATAAAATAAGTATTCATGGAGCAGTTTATCCTAAAACATAAGGGGAAAAAAGAATCCTTGTTCCCCAAAAGATGTCAATTTACAGACATTTCTAATGTTGTGACAAAAGGGGCAGTGTGGTCTGATGGAGACAGTACTGGACTCTGCAGAAAGAAGAAACATGTTTGTAATCCCACTCTGTCATTAGCTGTGTAGCAATAGTCATTTCACATTTTGGGGGCTCAGTTTCCTCATTCATAAAATATAGATAATTCTTACTCTAAGTCACAGGGTTGTTGTAAGTAAAGTATGTTTTGAACCTTAAAGCACATATAAATATATGTTGTTATTGGGTAGATTTTCCGTGGAACATTTATAGAAGAATATAGGATTCAAATAGGATGAGGAAGCACAAATGTGGTCCGATCACCAGTGGCAGAGAAAACACCCATGCAGATGAGATCATGGAGTATAATGTTAATACAAGGTTAATGGTAGGTAGGGGAAAGAGATAAAGATATTCCTCACTGATTAATAGGCCTCAGTACCTTTGGTTAATTTCTGTTGAGGCACTGGGTCAGAGGGCTGTGGCCTCCAGCTCTGAAAAGTGCATTAATACTCTGAGGTGGATTAATTATAGGTGGCATTAATACTCTAAGGCTTACTCATTGGAAGTATTTGGCCAGATGAGTCCCTGGGAAGCCACTCAGGAGCCCCCTTGGCTTTGAAAACCCAGATGTTGGTGCTTCTGACTCTGGTAACTATTTATGAATGCAATGGTCAGACAGCTGGATCTGTCCGTTGATCTCTAATGTATGTATTGCTTATGGTCAAACAGGTGAAATCCCTGTCTGTTGGTCTTTGTTTCTCTGTATTTTCTCTGAAGTCAGAGTGGTGACTTTTTCCCCTGAACTAAGTGAATGATATAGGTGCTTGATTAAAGTAGACTGCTGACCCCTCAAAAGATGCTTTCCTTTTCAGAAACATATATGTAAGAGCCTGTACAGCAGGCCCTCCTGTGTATGTCAGGGTTCTTACTGCTATATGGAGCCATCACCATAAATATTACATCTTTTAGTTAGTCTTCCTGCCTTCACTCAACTTCCCCTTTAATCCAGCTTTCATGCTACTATAAACTAGTTTGCAGAGCTACTTCGGCATTCAAAGCTCATTATAACATGGTACCATGCTATTACTTCCCCACCACATACATCATGGTCCAGTCAAATTAGACTATCTGTGACCCATGCCCAGCCATATCCCACATTCTTCTGAGATTCACACTTTTCCTTAGACCGTTGACAACTTCCCTCCACTTCTTTAGTTTGCTGATTTTCTACCAATCTTTTCATGCCCAGCTCATATGCTCCCTTTTCCTCCCTCTATTCCCACCCTTGAACTTTACATCGTACTTCTTTGTCTAATCTTTAAAGCACTTCTTTGTGGCTATTGTTCCGTTTTCTCAGCCACGTCTGACTCTTTGTTCTTTGTGATACCGCTTGAGGTTTCCTTGGCAAAGATTCTGGAGTGGTTTACTGTTTCCTTTTCCAGTTCATTTTACAGATGAGAAGACTGAAGCCAACAGGGTTAAATGACTTGGCCATAGGAACAAAGCTAGTAAGTGTCTGAGGTTGGATTTGAATTTAGGAAGATAACTCCAGGCCTAGCACTCTATCCACCGCACCACCCAGGGGTCCGTGTATAGCTATGGTCACTTGTACTTGCGTCTTATCCTTCTCCTAGTATAAACTTCATGACAGCAGGGACCACACTATGTCCTAGCGACACACAACAGTGTTGCAAATAACAACAGTAATGATGGTGGTTAACACTTATATGTCACTTCCTGTGTGTCAGGCACTGTGCAATTGTTGTCTCACTTGATCCTCACAACTCTGAGAGGCAGGTACTCTTATTATTTCCGCTTTGCAGATGAGAAAACTGAGACAAAGATTAAGTGACTTGCTCAGGGTCACAAGGCTGCTGTGTGTCTGAGAATGGATCTGAACTCAGATCTTCCCGATTTCAGGCCCAGGGCTCTATCTACTTGGCTACCTAGCTGCCATCTGCTAAATGCAATGCGTAAGAAAATGAGTCCAAAATGACATTCTTCGAGTGTGTAGATCTCTAAAGTACCTTCTATCCTCCAAATCCTATGATCGTGGAATGAAACCAAGAGTCCTGTGTGGTGAATTTAAAAGCACATCCCAAATATGCTGGCTATCTCCTATCCGACCTTATATGAAGAAAAATTCTAACCACAATTGTATGACTGGTTTTTTAAAGGTGCAGACAAAGCTATTATCACTTCTCTAGGTTGTAGGAAAATACAGGAGGGAGGCTCCCAGTCCCACAGGAAGCCTCAATGAAAGCTTTCAGAAATTAAAAGTACAAATACAAGAGAAAACAAATTAGGCAACATCGAGTGTACTACACTATTCTGCCCCCTCACCCCAAGTTAGTACTTTAAAAGCAGAATCAAAACACTGGGAATATAATGACACAGATGGAGAAGTGCAACTTCAGGAGAAGATTATTAAATACCTTTAAAGTGCTAATTGATTCATTAAAATATACAGTAATACTGAGGAATATCCATGAAAAACCCTGTAATTACATAAAAAGCACTGTCAGGGTAACCTGCTCTGGTCTCCAAGTACTCCATGAGGATTCTCCTAGCACACATATAACTTAGTAATACTCCATAACAGAGAAACAGAATTATGACTAAATCAAAAGCAGGCTCTAAGGTGTTCATTATTCTCTAAGCAGGGAAACATCTATGAGTTTTGGTTCTCACCATGGAATTTACATTCATGGCATCAAGCCCAATAAAAATCTGCTCTACGGCTATGAATATATGTCTCATGACAGAGAATGGGGAAGGGCCTGTGGTAGTATTTAGCTAGGACAAAGTGGGAAGAGCTGTGACTAAGTTTCTTGTAGAAAACCAGGAAACTGGCACCATGGAATTCAGACGAAAACCCTATGAGCTCCAGCCACATACTACAATACAGTTCTCTAATTTGACCCATTTTGAAAGCAACATTTTAAATAAGAATTTGGTTTTGCTGTTGTTTTTGTAAAATATGTGGCAGAAACACCAGGTAGTTAAATTCAGAAATAAAGTATAATTAAGATCTGGCCTAGACACAGAACATTGTTATTTGGTAGAAGAAATTTGTGACAAAGAACACCAATTATATATTACAAGTGGAATTTTTTAAAATATAATGATAAATAAGTAATGTTTGTTCCCCAGCACAGAGAAGAACAGGAACTTTGAAATACAAACAAAACTGTCAAGAAAAATCTAGAAAGGTAAATTTCTTTGAGCAATTGGAAGGGGCTACATATGAAGATGTAGTGCTAACATTCTAACAGGCGAAGAGATGCTTATCCTTTCAAAATCTTACCAGCTACAAAGGGTTTGGTGGGAACTAATGAGAAAAACTGAGGAACTGGATTAGTTCTGTTTTGAGGGTTTGAAAAGGGAAAAGAAAAGGGAAGATAAAAAGAATATGTTAATGTAGAAAGGAGGAAGAAGGGGGTGAAGTTTGCTTATAACTGGAGGGCATAAGAAGAGTAAACAAACATGGAGGAAGGATTGGAAGAGAGAGGAAGGCACAGGCATCAGATGAACATCACTCTCATCTAAAAAGAACAAAAAGGATTGAACATGTACCCATGATACGGAGGTTAGCAATAACGATGCTTCAAAAAGCACTGAAACTTTTTTAAATAAACAGAAGAGAACAGAAGGGCATTCAAAAGGAAGCACAGGCAAGCAAGACTTTTGAAAATATTGTGTGGAATTTATTACATAATAAAGCAAACAACTTGTATGAAATGCAGATTCACAATTTCATATTCAATCTTCTGTGTTCTGTGCATATGAAAACCTTTTTTGCTGTTAAAGTTCAGTATAAAGATTAAAATTATATATAAAAGTAAAATATAAGCTCTTTGAGGACAGGGACTGCTTTGCTTTTGTGTTGGTGTTGGTCCCCAGAACCAAGCAAAGTGTCTGATATACAGTTGATGTTTAATAAATGCATGCCGATTGATAATAGAAAAAAGGAACAAATGAATCATCAATTCACAGACTTGCTTGCACTTTAAGTTACTCATTTTAATAAGAGCAAGCAAAGAAAAATAATACTGTATAAACAGAGTACCTAGTCTAAGCATTTCATTATGAAGTAGCACTTCATATATTTTACTTTACTTCATATATTTTACTTTAATTAAATCAGATACTTCATTGTTTTACACACACACACACACACACACACACACACACACACACACACACACACCCATCTAGGGCTGTGATTAAATGGACATTGGGAACTCCTGGAGAGGAAAATCTCTCCATATATGGCAATGTCAAAACTGATAGTCTCAGAGAGTATGGAACTGAGAAACCAATCAGGTAGCAAGCATTTATTAAAGGATTACTATGGGGCTAAGTCCTAGGGATACCGAAGAAAGCAAATTCAATTTCTGCCCTCTGAGAACACACATTCTAAGTGAGAAGACAACACCTAGATATTTAACCAGGTACATGCAAGATATAGAAGAAGTACATGGAAAGTAATGGGGGAACCAGTAAAGGCCCCCTTGCAGAAAGTGGAATCTGAGCCAGTCCTGAAGGAATCCAAAGAAAGTAAGAGGAGGCAGAGCATTTCAGGCATGGGGGGCCAACCAGGAAAAACGCAAAGAAATACAAGGTAAGTGTCCTGCTGGAGGAACAGCAAGGTGTCTAGGATAGCTGGATTACAATGTGTGTGGAAAGGAGGAGAGTAAAAGACCAGAAAGGTAGAAAGAACTAGGTTATGAAGAGCTTCAAATATTAAACTGAGGATTTGATATTTGATCCTGGAGAGAAAAAAGGGGGCACTGGAGTTCACTGAATAGGAAATATGAATGGTGGTGGTAATGGTGAATGGTATGGTAGGTCAGACCTACTTTTCTGAAAAATCATCTTGGCCGCTAGCTGAGTGGAAGATGGCCAGGAGAAGGGAAAGGCTTGAGACAAGGAGACAAACTGCAAGGCACTTGCAGTATTCCAAGCACAAGGTGGTAAAAGGGACTCATACCAGTGATGTTATGAAGGTTTGTCAACAGTGTGTATCCTGGATATATGAAGTGCGTGAAGAGAGGAGTTAAGGAGAACACAAAGGGTTTGAGCCTAGTGACTAGGAAGATGGTGGTGCCCTTCACTGTAATGAGAAAGGTGAGAAAGGGAAAAGATAATGAATTGTATTTGGGACATATTTAGCTTGGGATGCTCATGAGACGAAGTTACAGATGTTTAAAGAGGCAGCTGGTGATGTATTACTGGGACTCAGAAAAGGGACTAGAGATTGGGAATCATCTGTATAGAGATGATCACTGTACCCAAGGCAAGGGGTAAGGGAGATAACCTAGAGGAAAGGAGAAGAGAGCCTAGGACAGAAGTCGAGTCATTTGTTCAAGGTCACCCAACCAGTATATGTCGGAGGCACGATTTAAAGATGGATCTTTCTGACTATGTCAAAAGGAGATAGAGAGTGGGGTGCAGTATGAAGGTAAATCGCTCTTGATGCTAACAAGTGAACGCAGCAGACTATAGGAAGGCTCTAACTGCAGCCATGATTATTCAGGACTCTGAAATCAAGGTAAGAAATGTTAAAGAGGTAGAAGTATTGATAAACCATTCTTTTACTTTTAGCATATATGGTCATTCACATTACTTCAGTTGCCCTCAATAAAGTATGTAAGTGGATGGAAAGGAGGAAAAGTTCTGATGAGGGAAGAATGGGAGAAAATCACAGGGAATTAAATAATAGTCTGCTTTCCTATTGTCCCTCCAATATTTGACTGCCCCACTCTCTCTGTCTCTCTGTCTCTCTCTGTCTCTGTCTCTCTCTTGGTATATTTGAAAAAACAAAAACAAAAATTTATTTAAAAGTAGTCTGTCCTGAAGTGTAGAAGAGAAAAGGGAAGAGAAAAATCCAAAGGGAAGGCAATAGGAGTAAATACATACATGTATTAAAGGTGAATATTGTAATAACTAGAAGATAATTTTTTTTAACTACTAGAAAAGATTGACTTGGTCCTAGAATTCCTTTCCTGTCAATCCCTACTCCTTTCACAATAAAACAAAGAGAAAGTTCCATTTTTCCAGAAGATACACACATTGTCTCACATTAATATGAAAAAAATTAACAGGAAAGCACTTCCCCATTCCTATTTCATGGCCTACATTTTCATCCACAACACACAAACTGGACTGTTCCCAAATACAGAATGTACCAGTAGGGAGAAGGAAAAAATGCCTGAGTATCATGCCTGATATCTTTCTTTTGAGTTATGTACTTTCTTCACTTGACAGCAACACATTCCTTAACAGCCAAGACAGAGTGTTCTGTTTTTAATCCATTATTCATTCTTATACAGTGATAATAGTTGATAATCATAGGATTTTAGAGTTCCAAGGAACCTTGAGGATAGAAAAAGAATACTTCTGAAGCAAGAATATCTTTATTTCATTTGCCAAAAAGACTACAACTAAGCCCTCTTGGTAAAAATGGTCTATGAGGTATTTCCAAGGTGCTTCTTCTTCCTATTCAATATCATCTGAAATTCTTCTGGGGCCACACCATTCAGTGGTATGCAAGACAGGCTTCAAATGGCTACATGGATTATGTCCAGACTGACTCTAATGTGAGACCCCAGTCATAGGAATCTCTGTGGTCACATGACTTGGATAATATTCAGTTTTGAAATGCCACAAATGCTATGTTTCCCTCCAAAGAAGAGAAGCCTCTTTATTTCACTCCAGGGCAAGGCACTGTTCAGGAAGTCATGTCAAGTTAATTGGTGCAATGTGATATAATATACAAAAAACAATGCCCTAAAGAAAGAAAGCTGTGGTTCTTCAGCCACCATTTGCAAAGATACTTTTTGGAAAGCCAGAGATTTATGATTTACAGAGCCTACTATAC
>JAQQSK010012439.1:0-11876 GCA_028658325.1 Potorous gilbertii | reverse complement strand
TGTGTATGTGTGTGTGTGTGTGTGTGTGTGTGTGTGTGTGTGTGTGTGTATGGGTATGTGTAATCCCTGCAACTACCCAAATACTGAGGAAAGTTTCAAGAGTTACAAATATTATCTTTCCATGTAGGAATGTAAACAGTTCAACTTTAGTAAGTCCCTTATGATTTCTCTTTCCTCTTTACCTTTGCATGCTTCTCTTGATTCTTGTGTTTGAAAGTCAACTTTTCTATTCAGCTCTGGTCATTTCATCAAGAATGCTTGAAAGTCCTCTATTTCATTGAATTACTATTTTTTCCCCCTGAAGCATTATACTCAGTTTTGCAGGGTAGATGATTCTTGGTTTTAATCCTAGTTCCTTTGACTTCTGGAATATCACATTCTAAGCCTTCAATGCTTTAATGTAGAAGCTGTTAAATCTTGTGTTATCCTAATTGTATTTCCACAATACTCAAAATGTTTTCTTTCTAGTTGCTTGCAATATTTTCTCCTTGGCCTGGGAACTCTGGAATTTGGCTATAATATTCCTAGGAGTATGTCTTTTTGGATCTCTTTCAGGAGGTGATTGGTAGATTCTTATATTTATTTTGCCCTCTAGTTCTAGAATATCAGGGCAGTTTTCCTTGATAATTTCTTGAAAGATGATGTCTAAGCTCTTTTTTTAATCATGGCTTTCAGATAATCCCATCATTTTTAAATTGTCTCTCCTGGATCTATTCTCCAGTTTTTCTGATGAGGTATTTCACATTATCTTCCATTTTCTCATTGTTTTGGTTTTGTGTTATAATTTCTTGGTTTCTTATAAAGTCATTAGCTTCCATTTGCTTCACTCTAGTTTTGAAGAAATGCTTTTCTTCACTAAGCTTTTGGACCTCCTTTTCCATTTGGTCGATTCTGCTTTTGAAGGCATTCTTCTCCACATTGGCTCTTTGGACCTCTTTCACCATTTAGGTTAGTCTAATTTTGAAGGTGTTATTTTCTTTGGTATTTTTTGGGTCTCCTTTAGCAAGCTGTTAATTCATTTTTCATGATTTTCTTGCATCACTCTCATTTCTCTTCCCTATTTTTCCTCTACTTCTCTTACCTGATTTTCAAAATCCTTTTTGAGCTCTTCCATGGCCTGAGACCAATTCATATTTTTCTTGGAGGCTTTGGATGTAGGAGATTTGACTTTGTTGCCTTCTTCTGATTGTATATTTTGATCTTTTTTGTTACCAAAATATGATTCTATAGTCTGATTTTTCCCCACTGTTTACTCATTTTCCCAGCCAATTACTTGACTTTTTAACTCTTTGTTAAGGAAGAGTTTTGCTTCCAGTGTGGAGGGCATACTGTCCCAAGCTTCAGGAGTTTTGTGCAGCTGTTTTTAGAGATACTTCTAGGGACCTGTAAGTTTTCAGTTTTTCCAAGGTAGTATGATCTAAGGTTAGATATTTACTCCTCTCCTGGACTGTGCTCTGTTCTATGAGTGACCACAAGCACTCTTTTCTACCATAGAATTGCGAGGAGGGTTCTGTATCTACTGCTGCCACAAACTCTGCTATGCCAGTGCTCCTCCTTGCCCCAGGATTACCTCCCAGGATTGCAACTCAGATCCAAGTATGGATAAAACAACAGAATCCTGCCTCAGTACCAACAAAGAGATCTCTGTAATCTCTTTCTAATAGGTTCTTCAATCCCCCTAATATCTGTGGGCTGAGTGTTCTGGAAGCAGGTGCTTCCAATGCTGCCACTGTTGCAGGGCTGCATTCGTCTTTCTCCCAGGTCTGACAGACCTTTTGCACTGACCTTCTAAATTGTCTTTGGTATTTGTGGATTGAGAATGCTGGAAATTGCCATAGCTGCCAGTGATTCAGTCCTATGAAGTCTGCTCCAGGTTTGCTAGGGCCTGGTCTTTGCTGTTGTGGCCAGCATTGGTCTGCACTCCTCTACCAGTCCTGTGCATTATATCTTTCTTGTCAACTTTTCAGGTTGTCTTAGGCTGGAAATTTTTTTTCACTCTTGTTCTTCATGGGTTCTTCTGCTCTAGAATTTGTTTAGAATCATTTTTATGCAGGTATTTGGAGGGATTTGGGGGAGAACACAAGCTATTCCCTGCTTTTACTTCACCATCTTGACTTCACCCCTTAAATCCTTCTAATGTTGCCATTTACTATCTGGAAAGAAATATTGGTTGCTATCAGATGATTTAATATTTGCACGTTTATTTGAGGTGACTGAGTTATCCAGCTGTCTTTGAGTCTCATTTAAAAAAGAAGAAATCCATAACCCATCTTTTTGAAAATTTACTTTTGGTCATTTATTTTCCTTTTTAATTATTTCCCTGAGAAACTTTGTTATTTGGTTAATATCAGTTGCAATTCCTGTCTTGAACAAATCTGTCATACATCAAATCCTGACTTAGAGTCTGAGATTCCCAATGTTCCATGACATTTGCTACTGTATGATATGTCAGAGAGAGCCAGAAAAAAATGTATGGCATGATGACAACTATTATAAGATCATCAAGGACATCTTAAAACATTGTTCCAAGATTACAGAATATATTACAACGTATGGAAAGTGAAATTTCAAAAAAAAATCAAAGAAATGCTGAAAGGCATGAAAAATTGTATTGACATATCAGACTCATAGTCCACTAGCATCTCAGACCAGTGAGATTTAGAAATTTAAGGGATCATAAATTAGATTTTCAAAGATTTATTCCAAAAAGTCTATCCACTGATGACTTGTAGAATTGTAGACAGAATTTGAGAATTAGAAGAGGCCATAAAAATCACCTAATCCAGTGGTGTCAAATTCAAATAGAAATAGGGCCACCATACATAAGGATGCTGAGGGTGCATTTGACTTAGAAAACAACATGTTAACATTATTTATGTTTTGTGATATTTTTATTTATTTTGTTAAATATTTCCTAATTACATGTCAGTCTGATTGTGGAAGTTCTTGGAATGATGAAGGCACTTGTTTGATAGCTATGATCCAGACAAACTTCCTGACCTATGCATATATACTCTCTATGAAATCTTATTGCTTCAATTTATAAAATTAAAACAAGTTGTCACTTTCTGCCTATTAGATGTCATGGAAATGTTTACATAAGCCCTGTGAGATCCTCTTATGAAGCATGCAATGCAAAACCAAATTTTGTCCCCTTTTTTACAAAGGAGTATATGAAAGTATTTATCCAACATCATGTGGGTGTTCCATTGATGGTATCCAACATCCATTGATGGTGTTCATTCTTTGTTTTCAAATATGACCAATAACATCATGATATTGGTGTAAAACCAATGGATGATGGGTGGTCTTGACTTGTGCAAGAGTTGGAATTAAGTGAGGCAGAGTTATACAAAGTTATCACCCTTACTGTCTCTTCCATAAGCAGTGAAATCCAGTGACAGAACAAAAGTTGAGATGATTGGCAATGTCCCAGGATGCAGTGGATGATCTTGACATCTTCAACATCTGACTTAGCTCTAAGTGCTCCGCAGCATGTGCTTCAGCTACTTTCATGGCAGTTGGAACAAATTATTCTCATTTGCCCACTTCAATGGGGGAAGTCATCATATGCTCAGCCTAGATGTCCCCTGAACTAGGAACTATCAAAAACATAAGTGCTGGAAGAGACTTTTGATGACCTCTAAGTCACCCTCTGCATTTTGAACATGAAAAAAACCAAGAATTCCATAAAATTTGTGTTTTGCCCAGGATTTAAATTTAAGGTTCCTATTTTTAAACCTGAGACTTTTCCTCTATCACTTTGCCTCCCACAAATGAGCCAAAACTGCCTCAAAAAGAATTCTTAATCTTTTTATGTGTGTCATGGAACCCTTTGGCAGTCCAGTGAAACCTATGAATCCTTTCTTTGAATAATGTTTTTTAAATAATTGAAGGAAGTGACAAATTTCAGTTAGAGGGTAATAAAAATAAATGTGATTTTTTTTCCCCTATCCAAATTTATAACCCATCTAAACCTGAAAGCTGCTCATGGATCATGGACCCCAGATTAAGAATCCTTGGTCTAAAGTAAAAGGATGAGTAAACTTTAGGCAAAATTAATCATTCAACTTTACCTGGTTACATTAATTGATTATTTTTTTTCAAAATGTCATTAATGATACTGAATTTTGGGTATCTACAGCACATTTTGAATAATGGACTAAATAGATATATACAAAGTTATTCTAATTTCAGATTTATTTCAGACAAGAATCCACTGGAGGGCAGTATATAGTAAAAACTCTAGCTGACCAGAAAAATAACCATTATTTATGAATGAAACAGAATTTTTCATCTGAATTTAAAAAATACATATGTACTAGCTTTCTATCTGTTTCAGAACTTTAGAAAGGCTACAACATTTAGTGACAGGTTAAACTAGCATATTTTGGTTTAGTGAAAAAAAAGAATTATGAGAGCTATACACTGAAAATATCTCTATTTTGACCAGTATTTCTATTGTTCAAAAACATTTTAACTCGAATTTCTTTAAGTTGAATCTGATTAAACTTTCATTTAAACACTTCTCAAAAGCTTAGTTTACTCACTGTGTAGCCACTAAGTGTAAATTAGATAGCTACAACTCATCATATCTTGATTGTAAGACCTTATATAGTTGCTATGAGGAAAATACCTCATATATCATAAAGTGCAATGAAAATGTGAGCTGTTGCTATTGTTATTTACATCATCTATATCATAGAGATGACAAAATAATAGAGTAATTTATTGTATTGTATTATAATTTATTGTAAATTATTATATTCAGCTGAAAATGCCATCTCTAATGAAAATAATTTTTCTTTTAGAATGCAGCTATGTAGTACAGTGTACAGAACACCAGGCCTGGAGTTTGGAAGATCTGACTTCAAATGTGACCTCAGACACTTACTATCTGTGTGACCTTTGAACAGTCACTTAGCCCTGTTTGCCTCAGTTTCCTCACCTGTAAAATGAGCTGGAGAAGGAAATGGCATTGATAGTGTGTAAAGCAAAAGATATGTTAGTTCCTCTGTATGATTCCCTGGCAAGATCACTTGTTACCTTATCCAAGTGTTCCATTTTACTTCAGAGTGCCATATTAAAAATAATTAATTTTTCGTTTTCAACATTCACTTAATTTTTAGTTCTCCCCATCTCTCCCCTCTACCAACCCTGACAGTATGCATTCTGATTACCCCTTCCCAATCTATCCTCCCTTCTATCACACCCCTCCCTTCTCTTATCCCCTTCCCCTTTATTTTCTTGTAGGGGAAGATAGCTATCTATATCCCATTGCCTGTATGTCTTATTTCCCAGTTGCGTGCAAAAAAAATTTTTAACATTCATTTTTAAAAGTTTGCGCTCCAACTTCTCTCTCTTCCCCCTTCCCCACCTACTCCCATTGAGAAGGCAAGTAATTTGATATAGATTATAACACTTCCATAACAGTCATGTTGTGAAAGACTAACCATAGTTTTCCTCTATCCTATCCTGCCCCTCATTTATTCTATTCTCTCCTTCGAGTCCCTCCTCAAAAGTATTTACTTCTAATTACCCCCCTCCTTCCATTTGCCCTTCCTTCTATTGCCCACAACACCTACTTATCCCCTTCCTCCTTACTTTCCTGTAGTGTAAGACAGATTTTCATACCAAATTGAAAGTGCATGGTATTCCCTCCTTAAGTCAAATCTGAGAAGAGTAAAGTTCACTCTTTCCCTCTCACCTTCCCGCTTGTCCCCTCCATTGAAAAAACTTTTTCTTGCCTCTTTTATATGAGAGATAATTTGCCCCATTCTATTTCTCTTTCTCCTCCCAAAATATTCCCCTCACCCCTTAATTTTTTTTTAGATATTGTCCCTTCATATTCAATTCACCGTGTCCTCTGTACATATATATATACATATATATATGTATATATTCCCTCCAACTACCCTAATATTGAGAAAAGTCTCAAGAGGTACAAATAATTTCTTTCCATATAGGAATATTAAACAGTTCAAATTTAGTAAATCTCTTATGATTTCTCTTTCCTGCTCACCTTTTCATGCTTCTCTTGATTCTTGTATTTGAAAGTGAAATTTTCTATTCAGTTCTGGTCTTTTCACCAAGAATGCTTGAAAGTCTTCTATTTCATTGAATGATCATGAAGCATTATACTCAGTTTTGTTTGGTAGGAGATTTTTAACTTTAATCCTAGCTCCTTTGACCTCTGGAATATCGTATTCCAAGTCCTCCAATACCTGATGTAGAAGCTGTGAGATCTTGTGTTATCCTGATTATATTTTCACAATACTCAAATGGTTTCTTTCTGGCTGCTTGCAATATTTTCTCCTTGACCTGAGAACTCTGGAATTTGGCTACAATATTACTAGGAGTTTTCCTTTTAGCATCTTTTTCCAGAGGCTATTAGTGGATTTTTTCAATTTCTATTTTACCTTCTGGTTGTAGAATATCAGGGAAGTTTTCCTTGATAATTTCTTGAAAGATGATGTCTAGGTTCTTTTTTGATGATGGCATTCAGGTAACCCAATAATTTTAAAATTTTCTCTTCTGGATCTATTTTCCAGGTCAGTCGTTTTCCCAATGAGATATTTCACATTGTCTGCTATTTTTTTTTCATTCTTTTGGTCTTGTTTTATAATTTCTTGGTTTTTTTCATAAAGCCATTAGCTTTCATGTGCTCAGTTCTAATTTTGAAGAAATTATTTTCTTCAATGAGTTCTTGAACCTCCTTTCGATTTGGCCAGTTCTGCTTTTTAAGTTATTCTTCTCCTCATTGGCTTTTTGGACTTCTTTTGCCATTTGGTTTAGTCTATTTTTTAAGGTGTAATTTTATTCAGTATTTTTTGTGTTCCCTTAACAAGATATTGACTCATTTTTCATTATTTTCTTGCATCACTCTCATTTCTTTTCCCAATTGTTTCTTTACTTCTCTTTCTTGATTTTCAAAATCCTTTTTGAGCTCTTCCGTGCCCTGAGACCAATTCATATTTTTCTTTGAGGCTTTGGATTTAGGAGTTTTGACTTTATTGTTGCCTTCTGGTTGTATGTTTTGATCTTCCTTGTCACCAAAGTAAGATTCTATGGTATGATATTTTTACTTTTATTGCTCATTTCCCCAGACAATTACTTGATTTTTGAGCTTGTTGTCAAGGTAGTTTTCTGCTTCTAGTGGGGGTGAGGGATATACTGTCAGCCTCTTGATCCCTCCACAATCTGTGGACCTAGGGCTCCAGAGACAGACACTGCTGCTGCCCCTGTTGCTGCTGCTGTGGCTGTCATGGGCTCTTCCTCCTCCTCCACAACCCTGGGGCCAACCACTCTACTCTCACACAGGTCCCACAGGTTTTTTCTGCTGACCTTCAAATTTGTCCTCAGTATTTTAGGGTCATGAAGTCTGGAAACCACCACAAGTGGCAGTGATTCAGTCTCCCTGAGGTCTACTCAGGTGTCATCTGTGCAGTCATGGCTATGCTGGAACTGCACTGTGCTTGAAGGCTGTCTTTATAGACGCTTCCTGTCAATCTTATAGGCTGTTTTGGGCTGGAGATTTGCTTCATTTCATCATTCTGTGGGTTCTGCAGCTTCAGAATTTGTTTAGAGTCATTTTTATAGACATTTCACTGGATTTGGTGGGGAGAGCTCTACCAAGTCTCTGCTTTTACTCCACTATCTTGGCTCCATCATCCTGAATGCCATATTTTTTAGAAAAAAAATGAAACATTTATAAAATGGATTGTGAGGAGAGTAGGGCAATCAGAATGGTAAGAAGCCTTAAGATCTTGCCATATGAGGATCAGCGGTAGGGACCTCATGAGATTAAATTTTCCCTGCTTACTAGAACTGTTCAAAAACTAGAGGAACCATCTTAGGACATAGTGGAATATTCCCTGAAAGAAGCCTTAAGGTAGAGACTTTGTTATGTAGATGCTGTCTCTAGAAGGAATTTTCAGTTATGTTGCACTAAATAACCCTTTCAAATTTGTGATTCTGAATATAAGAATTATCTGTACGTCTTCCATCCTTGTGGAACAGTTTTAGTTCATGGGTTATTAACATAATTAGTTGTCCAAAGGCATACCTAGGTTTATAAGACCATGGATCCACTGAAGTGTTGATTTTTAAAAGCTAAGTAACCTTGACTTGATTTATCAATCATTTTACCAGCAGGATGGTGTATTAGTTACTTTCTTCCCTGCCCCCCCACACTTAATAGTATTTTTTTTCCAATTACATGTAAAGATAGTTTTCAACATTTATTTTTGAGTTTGAGTTCCAAATTTTTCTCCCTCCCTTCACACCCCTGTCTGCAAGATAAATAGCAATCTAATTTATACATGTACAATCATATTAAATGTATTTCCATATTAGTCATATTGTGAAAGAAGAATCAGAACAAAAGGGAAAAAACCTTGTGAATAAAACAAAGTGAAAATAATATGCTTCAATTTACATTCAGACTACATAGTTCTTTCTCTGGATGTAGGTAACATTTTCCATCACGAGTCTTTTTGGAATTGTCTTGTATCATTGTATCGTGGAGAAGATCTAAATTCGTCATATTGATTATCCCACAGTGTAGCCATTACTGTGTACAATGTTATCCTCCAATGGTTTTGCTCAGTAACAGTTCATGTTAGTTAATTTCTTGTTGAGTTAGTTAATTTCCTCAAATCACTTCAACCATCTGACCCTCACAAAATAAAGAAATTATGATCTAAATGTAGAATAACTAAATCTACAGAAAAAGATAACAAAATCTATGACAAGGCAAACCATTATGAATTAACACTAGGAAACTAATAATTTGAACTCTCAGAGCTCCCAACCCAACTAAACTCCACCCAAAGGAACACAAGCAAATTCACAGGTTTCCACAGAGCCCAATATTAGGACAAGCATCCTCTCCTCTCATTAGTTTTATCTAGAAAGCCATCATTAAAAAACACAAACATGCAAATATACAAATATGCAAAATTTTAATATGGCAGAGAAATAGTAACAGACTATGCCACTTATCATATGCAGCAATAAAACTAAAGGAGATAGAATACAGCAAATTCACTGTAGTTTCATGGTTTTATTCTGTTGGAATAGTTCAGTCATTCCTAGCTGCATTCTGTTAATAAGCCAAAAGGTGAGCCAGGGAAGAGTAAATCTCCAGCTGCTATAAGGATTAGAGCAATTCTCTTGGAAAATGTTCTCCAGCTGTGGCTGATTCAGTTTCTGTTACTTGCTGCTGTTTCCACCTTTAATTCTCTTTCCACATCTCTCTCCAGAGATGTTTAAAGAAGTCCCACTGAAGTAGAAAAACTCCATCCTTCAGCTTGATCCTGGGATAACTTTATCCCTTTCTGAGCTGGCAAGAGCTATAATTCCTAGAATCTTTAATAAGATAGCCCCTTGACTTGTCCCCCTTCAAGCAACCAAGCCAAACCTTGTTAAAATGATTGTTACATTTCCTCACCAATTTGGGGGGTTTGGAATTGTGAAGTCCCTTGAAAAATGAGTTGCAATAAACATAGCCTTTGAGGGCATTGTTTTGTCTTAAAAGAGGAAAGAAAGGTGGGGGTGTTTGGGGGTTTTTTTATTTTTTTTTTAAAGCAATACTAAAGAAAAAAACACTAAAGAAAACACAAGCTTAACCTTTATAACATTAAATGTGCATGGACATACATTCTAATAAAATTTAAGAAAGTAACATATTGAATAAAAAGTTTGTGAAATATTAGAAACATATCTAAAAATAAATGTCTACTAAAGTAGAATGAGACCCTATTCCAAAATTTATCCATGCATTAGGTGAATCCAAAGCTGTCAGTTATAATTATGCTTTCAGATGAATAAAACATAAAAATTAATAATGTTAATCAAAAACAAGGAACCAATATTTTGCTTAAGTCAAGGGTTTTTATCTTGAGGCCCATTTTAAAAGATTTCATTAACTCAAATGAGAATAAAATATATTTCTTAATCTTCATTAATTGTAAACTGAAATTAGAATTTTTTTTCAGTTATTTTAAAAAATATTCTAAAAGGGGAGTTTACAAATTTCACCAGACTACCAAAGTGGCCCATAACACAAAAAAAAAGGCTAAGAGCTCCATTTCATAAAGGAACAGTAGATAATGAACCAATGCGCTAAATGTCCTACATCTAAATTCATAAAATAAAGGATAAGTTAGCTGAATAGCAAGAAAGACAGACATAGATAGACAGACAGACAGAAAGACACAGAGAGAGAGAGAGAGAGATAGGTAAGTAGGTAGGTAGGTAGGTAGGTAGGTAGGTAAGTAGGTAGATAGATGATGCTATCAGGAGACTTTAATGTTCCTCTTAGAGTTTTACAAAATTAACAGAAATATAAACAAAATAGAAAAATAGAACTGAATGAACTGTTCAAGAATTTAGAGCTGGAAGACTCATGGTATCTTTTGAATGGAAATGTTTTAACACATATACATACATTATATATTATGTTAATATATAACAGTTACATCAAAATATATTTGTATATACACAAATATAAATTACACACATATATATGTATATAATACCTTTAGAAGAATAAATCATGTTCTAGAGAAACCAGAGAAACCAAAAAGAAATATAATCAAGAAATATTAAATATATCCTTTACAGATTGTAATGCAGTAAAAGGAGCACAAACAAATGGATGTTGATCTAAATGCAGGTTTATGTTAACAACCTATATTTATCAAATGCTCTTCCTAACCCAAATGCTACTCAGTTGTGAGAATTCAGAGGCCTCTTAGTGTTGGTCCATTAGAAATATCTGGTAAATGAGACTGAACTCTATGAAACCCAGGCACTCTTGGGCCCCTGAGGGCAACAAGTTCAGCAAGTTATTGGTGTAGACATAAATCCTTTACTTGAGCTGCCTGAATATCAGTATTCTAGATCTTCATTTTGATCCTGGCCAGTTGATTTCTTCTCTATTTTCTAATCTTGCTGATTTATCCTTGCCAATCAAATGC
Source organism: Potorous gilbertii (assembly GCA_028658325.1). NCBI lineage: Eukaryota > Metazoa > Chordata > Mammalia > Diprotodontia > Potoroidae > Potorous > Potorous gilbertii. The sequence goes on along the minus strand of JAQQSK010012439.1, from coordinate 894 downwards.
ACAGATAGTTTCCCCTATTCTTTAAGATTCCTCCCTAGATTCTACTATACCTCTTGATATACTTTTATATCTTTCCTTTTTCTCAACCAATTTCCCTGAAAGATCTTTCTACGCTCATTGCATCTTTTTTCTTTCATCTCATTCTGCAATGTGCCTGATGGCATCATTCAACTGGAGTCTCTCATTCCGTAGACACCAGTGATCTTTTTATTGACAGGTCTAATGGGTTTTTTAGTTCTTCTTTTCAACCTCTATGTAGCATTTAGTTTTGTTGACTTCCTGCTCCTTCTGGATATTTTCTCCTCTCTGGGTTTTTGTTCTGGTCTTTGAACCTTGTATTGCCATTTCTTGGTTCTCCTATGCCTCTGACAGATCCTTTTGAGCCACAGTGGAATCATCCTTCTTATGCTCCCTAACATTGGAAGTACCAAGGGCTCTGTCCTGGGGCCTCCTCTTTTCTCTCTCTGCATATTCTCAGTGAATAGCTCCTATTTGAATTAGCATCTTGTAATTCCAATGTGATATTCACAGTGCCTAAGGAGGCCATGAATATCCCAGCACAATTCTGGATTGTGAAATACAACAGACTCTCCATGTGGAAGACAAAACTAAAACATTTATTCAGAGACCAGAAAGCCAAACCCATCATAATAACAAAATCTATACGCAATAACAGTGCAGATGACACCATCCTTAAGACTTCCGCATGCTAGGGCCTACTCTGACCAAATTTCCTTTCAACTCTACTGGAGCTCCACTTTGTCCTGCTCCATCCCTTCCTATTTCACCCATTCAACACCACAGACTCCATGTGACCCAGACTTTCATGTGACCCAGACGGGTCACATGAGGCTATTAATGAATGGGAAAAATTTCCCTAGATAGATAGATAGA